>WSTO01000045.1:0-38539 GCA_019627685.1 Serendipita sp. 399 | reverse complement strand
TTGAAACGAGTGGACGAGATAAAGCAAAAATGCTCAGGATAGATGATGACGGAGCGACAAGAAGGAGGAGAACAATGATGGTGATGACAATGGGGGAGGAAGGGAGAAGCGAGGCGAGCAAGAAGAGGGAAGCCGGGGGGAGATGGCTATTTGTGTATTGTCTCTATAACTCCCGCCCCGTCTCCACCCCCACCTCCACCTCTCATGAATCAAATATTGGATAATCATAGAGTAATACGCGAGCGTCTCCAGAACTGGAAGGGGAAAAGCCCACCCGCGAGTCGAAATCGAGCCCAAGTCGAGGAATCGTGAACCCACCCACACGTCCTCCTCCTCCTCCCAACCATTTACTGATTATATATCTGATAATCGTAAAGGATGGACGACCCCCACACACTCGGATCACACGACCCCAACGGGATCGGACCCGAGCCTCCCAAATTCTGGACGGGCACGGTCCCATCCCGACTCAACTGCGGCCAATTCGGGTACCCATTCGTATTCGGATTCCCATACTTCACAAACGCGCCCCACCGCGCTTGAATCTGCGCCGTCAACGCGATCTGGGCCGCACTCGGACTCGTCGTCGTCCCAAACACGATCGGAATGTCGTCCTCATGGCACACATTCCCCGGCGTTGTGCAATAGGCAATCCCCGCATTGGATGGATACGTCGAACCAAGCCTAAACTCGCCCACCCACACATTCCCATTATTCGTCGCCCACTTGCGCGCGAGCGTATACGCCGGACAACGCCACCCCGAATCCGTACCCGCCTGAACCAACAACGGTCGAATATCCTCGCCCTCCGCACGCTGCGCCACCCTATACTCCGCACTCACATTCGCATCGCGTGGGGATCCAAACAAGGGGGTCGCCACCGCATAATAATACGCGGGGGGGAGCGGATAAGGCACGTTTCCGTAGATGGCCGGCCCTGCTTCGTCCTTTACTGTCGTCAACAAGAGATTTTTCAGGTTGGGCGGGAACGTTTTCGTCAACGAGTATTGGATCAGGGTCCCGTCTAGTACCGGTCGGATCGGTTCCCCCATCCCCGCGGCAGGATCCACCGCTTGGGCGTTGAAGTTGCCCTGGGCGGCGAGAAGCGTGCTGAGTGGTGTAGAGGTGCACGAGCCACAGTTAAGGCCGGAGTAAAACGCAGTTTGCAAGTTGGTAAATGTTGTCGGGCTCAAAAATCCATAGCTCTGATGAAAATGCATAGTGAGAAAACAAAACAAAACGCAGTGTCAAGCGCGAGGAAGGGGGAAGAGAGGTGGAAGGAGAGGGAGGGAAAACACACGTAGCGAGTACTCACGATGGGATCTGACTGTGAGATGGCTCTCGAAAACAAGTTTGACGCAGAGGGCGTCCCCAACAAATTCCGAATCAGATTCGCGCCCGAGCTCTGACCCGCCAGGGTTACTTTTGCCTTGTCGCCACCCAACAGTCCCACCACATTCTGAATCCATTTCAGCGCCGTAATGACATCTTGCACTCCCAAGTTTTTGTTCTGTGAGAATGATTGGGGTGGGAGGTAACCCAGGATGCCGAGCCGGTATTGGAGGACGACGACGACAGAGCCGGTTGCAGAGGCGAGTTTGGATCCGTTTAGGTATGGATCAGAGGCGGAACCGCTAATGTAGGAGCCGCCGTGGATCCAGACGAGGACGGGGGCGCCGCCAGAGTAGGTGACCGGGGTGACGTTTGTGGGCACGTAGGCGACAAAGTAGAGACAGTCTTCTGAATAATTGGAGGGGTCTACACCTGTTTGGGGACACATGGGGGGTAGAGCCGTCGCATTTGGAAAGCTACTAAACGACGAGGGAAGGGGGAAGGGGAATTGAATCGAAGAAGATGAAGAAAAGAAAAAAAAGAATTGATCGTTAGCTCGCTGCCTTTGGGGGAAATGGATGGATGGATGAGACATACGAAGAAGTGAGAGAGGTGATTTGGGGTGGCTGAAAGCGAGCAGCAGTCGCGTATTTGACCGTGAATCGAATCGCGTTTGAGGTCAAGAGTCCAGAGATGGAGCCCTGGGAGGTGCCAAAGGTGACGATTCCATTATTACAGGAGACAGAAGAGGAGGTTTGGATGTTGCACGGAGCTCTTTCGTGCAATCTGCCGCCGTTGGCGCCGCTGGGGAGCGCGTCGACGAGGAAGATGGAGCGGAAGAGGAGGAGGGAGGTGAGGACGACGAGGAAGATGGACATCTTCTTCTGATGTTTATGCTAAAGATTATGAAAAAACGAGTGTCAATAGTCCGAAGACGTGGGATGGAGGAAGGAGGCGCAAGCTTGAAGGGAGGTCGGAGATATACCTGGAGCCGGCTGCGCTACGCTACGCTAGCAGGGAGAGAGGGCGAGGGCGAGGCAGCGAGAGAAAGGACGAACCAAAAGGTAAAGAGAACGATCAAGACACGTAGATGCGATGGTCTTATATAAGGAGACCGCCCTTGTGCTCATTTCAAACGTCGCCTGCTGGATTCTCGCGGAAACCAGGAAAAAAGGGGTGGAGAGAGAGGCGCATATCGCGGGTGGGCTCACTCATCACCCCCCATCACGCATCACGTATCACTCACAAAAGGGCAGATGCGTGATAGACCAGATGGAGAATTTCCATGGTCACAAAACAGGAAACGAGAAACGGGAAACGGGAATATCATTGGAGGGCACAGTGAGTGCTAATGGGAGAATGGCCATTGAAGAGGCCACCCCCTAGCCAACCAACCTTCCGACCAACCGACCAACGATGAGAAAGCCAGGCAGGCTCAAACTCGACGCATCCAGAGGCAAACAGGGCACACACGTAACAAGGATAAATGCAGATTCAAAATGCATGTCATTGCTAGATTTACACGGTGAACATTCGATCGAGAGATTGACATTTGCCAGTGAGTGGGAGATTGAGAAAATGACCGCGTCGCCTCACTCGGGTCGCGAGAAAACCCCCCCATCGGGTCCGTCCGGCCGTGAGAAGCATCGAACATTGCCCAAATATGGAAACCGGCTGTCCAAATCGAGTAAAGCATGCGTGCGCAGATCACCACCAAATACGAGTAGCACCAGCAAGCAACCCTGGTGAGACAGGCACACCACCAGGTCCCCTCCCTCGGTAGAATAAAAGTAAAAGGGACATCGTTTATACGTAGCACGTTGACAGAGGTACTCGCTCTCGAGGGGATGGGAAGCGGAACGGGACGCTCACAAACCTCCAAACGGCTAGAGCGGTCGATTGCTGTTAAGCCACAACCGTTAGTATACAATGCTGAGACGTGTGAGGACATGCAACGTCGGCAACTCACTATTCGCGGACTGGTCGAGGCCGAATGGAATATACATGAATGCATGCACAAACACACGTCAGTCGATCTATTCCATCACCCACAACAAGGGGAGATCACACGCACGACGGAGAATAAAATTGCTCAGTACGGCAATAAACAGCGCAGCAGAGATCAACAGCGGCCCTGTCGTTTCGTCTAGCACAGGGCGGTTTCAGGCAAAAGTAGACATCTAAACAGACGAGTGATACTCACCGAAATTTCCCGGATGTCGTTTTCGAATCATCGTGATCCTTCGTTGGAACAACAAGTACCCATAGATCTAGACAAGCAATCAGTCGGCATTGGAACAAACGTGGGAAACAAATGGTAAACCGCACGAGAACGACGATGCTGATGGCAGCATATGTATAGGCAAATCTCCTCGAAATAGGGTCCGTCGTCGCGTTGAAAAGCATGAGCGATAGCGTCCCAAGTAGCAACGCAATATTCAGGTATGCAATCCACGCTGTAAAATCATTGAGCCCAATGGCCCTCATCAGCCAACTGTTTCCTACAACCGATCCATTACGGTATTAAACCAGACGACTCACTTCTCTCCGCTGCCAACCACACTTTTCCCTCCACTTTAATCGGCGTCGCCAGCTTCTTGGGCACCCTCACCCCCGGCGGCAAATCCTCTCTCATCGTCCCATAATCCTGATGATGCTCGTCCGGAATCCGATCCGTCCTCGTACTCCTCTCCCTCAACCCCTGCGGATTCCGGGGCAACGCAGCCAACGCCGTCGAACTAAACGGCGAGAACAAATCCGCCATCGCATGCCATGACCGCCTCAGCAACCCCGCGTCCTCGGAAGGTGCTCGTCCCCCCAGATTGCGCGCCGCATCGGTTTCTGCCGTCGTCGTCGCTGACATGTTGCGGGAGGGGCCTCCAACGTTCGAGAAGGAGCGAGAAAACCCAAGGCGTTCGCTGACTAAGCGAGGCCTCCCGCCACCTTTTATAACTTGCCCCCACCACGCACACACACACTTCGCTTCGCTCGACCGTCTCTTTTTCCCCCATCAAACGATAACATCATACATACAATTCCCACCCGATGGGTAAAGATTACTACAAAATCCTTGGGGTCGATCGCGCTGCAGACGAGGACGCGATCAAAAAGGCCTACAAGAAACAGGTGCGTGGCGACGATGATGACGAAAAACGTGACAAGGTCGCTGACGAAAATTACCACTTCATTCCTTTTAATCTAGGCTCTGAAATGGCATCCAGATCGAAACCAAGGCTCCGAAGCCGCAAGCGCAAAATTCAAAGAGGTCAGTAAGCCAAGCGGCACAGGCAAAAACGTCATTCCTTCCGTGTATAGCTTTTTATTGACCACCTCCTATACCTTTTTTTGTATTCACAGATTTCAGAGGCGTTTGAAGTCTTGTCAGACAAGAACAAACGGGCGGTTTACGATCAGTTTGGCGAAGAGGGCTTAAAGGGGGCGCCACCCCCACCAGATGCAGGAGGAGCAGGAGCAGGAGCGGCGGGTGGCTTCCCTGGTTTCTCGGGATTCCCTGGAGGAGGAGGTGCTGGTGGTGGATTCCCTGGTGGAACAACGTTTACATTCAGCAGTGGAGGACCCGGTGGTGGCAGAGGCGGATTCATGCCCAGCGATCCAAACAGCATCTTCGAGTGAGTACAAACACACACATTATACACATCAAAACGAATAATTTTCTTCTTCTTCTTGCTGACGTTGCTCGTTCTACAGCCAATTCTTCAAATCGTTTTCGATGGGTAGTGGGTTAGGCGGTATGGGCGGTGGACCAGGAGGAGGAGGTCGTAGTATGTTTATGGACGACGACGATCCGATGATGGGTGGCGGTGGTGGCATGCCTGGTGGTATGCCAGGAGGTTTCTTCAGTACTGGTCCAGGAGGAGGAATGCCCGACCCAACTCGTCCAAAACAACGAAAGGCGACTCGTGCCAATACGAAACCGAACGAACCACAACAAGCACAAGCGGGTCAGAGCCCACCAAACGAAGTCGTGCGACCGCTCAAGGTCAAACTGGAGGATCTGGCAAACGGGGTGACGAAGAAGATGAAGGTGACCCGACGGTTATTGAATGGCGAACAAGTGGAGAAGACGCTGGAGATTGTGATTCACCCTGGGTACAAGGCCGGCACAAAGTTTCGGTTCCGAGGCGAGGGGAACGAGCGGGAACGGGAAGGACCGGGAGGGGAGAGGGTGTTGGAAGCGCAGGATTTGGTGTTTGAGTTGCACGAGTTGCCGCATGAGCGGTTTGTCCGCGAGGGCAATGACTTGGTGACGACGGAGAAGGTTTCGCTGTTGGAGGCGCTGACCGGTACAGGGTCGTCACGACAGATTACGGCGTTGGATGGGAGGAGACCGACGGTGAACGTTCCGCCTTCGGTTGTCCAACCAGACGCGCAGACGAAGATCGCGGGCTATGGGATGCCGATTCGAAAGGAGGGCCAGGTCAAGCAGCATGGAGACTTGATCGTCAAGTGGGAGATTGTCTTCCCCGATCGACTCACGAACGGTCAGAAAGAGGGACTTAAAAAGGTTTTGTCGTCGTGAAAATATCAATGATCGCTCTTCCCTCCCCTCCCTACTCCCCTCAAATCACTCTACTCTTTTTTGGTACTTTTGTTGGCTTGAAAGGGCTGCCCTTCCTTTGGGAGAACGTGTACAAGTGCTGCACACCATTCCCCCCCCCCTCCTTCAAACCCCTCTTCTCCCCTCGTCTCGTTGATCTTGTGCGTGTTGTTTGTACCGTGTTTACGACATCTTGAACATTGGTTTTATGTGTCTGTCTACATTACTCTCTGTAATAAACCTGCGATTCTTCCATTTCGTGAAAGTGCCCTAGTTTGGTCTAAGAGTATCAATATTCCTGCTGTCTCCTCGCC
Source organism: Serendipita sp. 399 (assembly GCA_019627685.1). Classification (NCBI taxonomy): domain Eukaryota; kingdom Fungi; phylum Basidiomycota; class Agaricomycetes; order Sebacinales; family Serendipitaceae; genus Serendipita; species Serendipita sp. 399. Next base: position 32,335 of record WSTO01000045.1, on the reverse strand, counting down.
TCTAGTCTTGAGTGTAAATAGCGTTTATAAAGTTATACCATTCAGTTTCAAATCGTTGCAAGAGGCTAGCAGTCACAAAGGAAAAGAAAAAAACCCCCCACCACATGTGAGAGCAGGGTTTGACTTGACAAGCCTGATATGAGCGTGTTCATACGCCGAGTCCCCGGTTCGCAATTATCCGATTAGAGTGCGACTGACAATCCACCATCGAGACCTAGGCTGTACTGACTATAATATGCTCATGGCGACCTGATAAAAGATACCACTTCAGTGGTTTAAAAGTACAAAACTGTCCACAAGCACAAGCGCGTTATCAAGGATGTCTACCCGACTGAAATCATCCCGAAACACGACGTGATACAGGTTTGCGATATCTGGAATGAGAATCAGAGTGAGATCGTAAGAGGGGAATTTGGTTAACTGACTGGCATGAGGCTTCTTTGGTATTCGTACCCGGAAATCAAGGATAATGTGATCTGACACGTCGAAGTCCTTTGCGTATGCACTCTGATCTGAAAATCGGCCAGAATGCTGTTCAAGTCTATCCCCATCACGTAACAGCTCTATCCCCCACTTCTTCCTAGGAATATAAAAGTCAGTTCTTCCAGATACATTCCCATATCCTGGGAATGAAAGCAGCGCTCCGTTTGTGTGAAGGTAACAGCAACGATAGAATTCATCCCGATATTGGGCTTCTGGTGGCCGTTGTAAAGCAGAAAGGCCAATCGTCCTGGGATTTGAGAGTTGTAGTCGTCCAAAGCGACGTATCACATCCAGCGAAAATAGCAGCAGATTGTCTCCTATGAGATCAGGTGGAATAATATCCTTTCCCAGATGGTATTCGACAAATTCTCGGTGGAGCTCCGTTGTGAAGACAAAAACCGATTTGTTGTCTTGAGAAATAGCATGTAACCAACCTGATCTAAAGCATACTTGGAGGATCTGTATGTCTTCACTCGTTTCCAACAGTTCCTCCATCACATGGTTGTTGCTGAGAGCTGTACGGAAAACTCGGGCAATATTCACATCTTGGAGTTCCCCGAGCATGGGAAGTCCACGTCTGAACCGGCTGCCCGACTCAAGACGGTCCCAGAGAGCCTTGACAGGGAATTCCTCGTGGAAGGCTTTCAGTGAGTATTCCCCGTTGTGTTCCTGGGTTCGACGGTACGACTAGAAGAAACTCTCAGTGAATGCTGAGTGTTAACGTGAGGACTTACGTCGTGCTCCAAGACAATGGTAAGCAAATCGCGCGTCGCCCCCACATGGCCAGCAGTGAAACCGTATATATAATCGAGAAAATCTTCTTTGAAACGATGCTCCGGACATCGTCTCTTGACTAAATCGTGGAATTCGTCTGGCAGCAGGAGAAGCCCTGCTTGCGCAACATTATCCCCGTGGTCTATAGGTTGTAAACTGACCTGATTTAAATCGGGGACAAACGCTGGAGATCCAAATACAGAAACACGATTGTTGGGGCTGCCGTAACTGGCAAAGAGGATGACGCGATTAGCAGATTCAGGGTTGATCGGCTTCAAAAACTGTTCCAGAAACTAGTATCCCAGTATGTTAATTGGCCTTCGTCGATGATGATAGTATTTGGCCCATTGGGATTGAACATTTCTGTTAGCTTTAAAACCCAGCTGCTTCCATTCATTGGCCAATTGTCGATGGAGATTGGATTGGTTGAAGGTTCCTTGAGGCGAATATGTTTCTCTAGTAGCTGTGCAAGTGTCGACTTGCCACTTGCCGGCGTTCCACGAACCTGGAAAGTGGCATTAGTACCTGCTTTGAGCAACTGGCACAAAATGTCGCACCAGGATAAAATGATAGCGGCACAACCTCTCGTACAATGCACCAACTGTTACGAGTCGGTGCGTGGTAAACTCTATCGTGGGAATACGTTAGGATTCCTATTTGAACAAACAAGTTGTACTGACTGTCGATTTCTGCCACAGGACTCTGAGCACTCATGACGGGATCTTGACCTTAGAGAGCATTACAAGTTTAGCGGCACCGATAAGGTGAATTCAAGGAGCGAAATCGATCCGGTACCCCAAGATCACATACGCCACCGTTGAGGTGAAGGGGTGGAAGACAGACGAGGATAGGAATAAACGTTAGCAATCAACGCGTGAAATAACATGTGGTGACGTGAGATCGAAGTGAAGCGGATCGCCAGTAGAGTCAATCGTGGATAAGAGCAGGGTCAGTAGGATATTTAGCGGGGAAGAGCGGATCCAGATTTCGAGCGATTCCGAGGGTGAAAGTAAGGAGAATTCATAGCAGTGAACATGAAAATGTGAAGTAATGTTGATCAGGAGCCAGCCCCTCAACAATTGCCTATACACACCAAACCCAGATGAAGATGACAGTTTGCGCTCCATATCCATTGATTCTTGATAGGGCGGAAGGTGAACTAGGACCAGAGAAACAATCAAATTACAATGTAACAATAGTGGAGGACTAACTCACTTGGGAGTTGAACGACGATATGGACCGTGTCTTCTGCAGGAGTCCCATCGAAGATCTGCGCCAACTTCTTCGTTGGTCGAAGAGCAGGTGGGTGCTCCTCCATCCTCTTATTTGCATCCTCCATCAGATATTCGTCATCCTTGAGGTCAACCTTGAACAAGGTAAGTTCACGAGCGTCGATGTTGGCGAGTGTGCCCGTGTTTTTCTCCTTGATCTTCTTCTTCAAGAAGTCGATAGTTTTATTGCCTGCAATCTCGATCGAAAAGGTGGTATTTTGGCCTTTGATGACGCAGAAGACCGTGTAGAGTCCTGAAGCTGATGAAATACCACATGGTGACACACTTGGAAGCTGGACGATGATGTGAACTTCTTTGTGAGCAACGTCCGGGAAGCGTTCAGCGACCGCCTCCAACGGATCAAGTAGCACTCCGTTTTCGAGGTAGGTAGCCGGGTGTGCAACGATCTCAGCCACAGTACTGGAAGTGTGGCTTGGAATTGGGATCTTGACGGCATAGAGGTCGAGATTTGGTGCCGGTACGTGGTTTAACTATGGCGAGTATTTCTCCTTGATTTTATGTTGAAGTTGTTCCAATCTGTCAGTAGCATTTATCATGATTGTTGCAAGGTGAAATTTGGGGTCAAAAACGACACGGTTCAGATTCATGGTGGCTGACATGGTCGGGGTCCAAGGTTGAGGTTGAACAGGTCCAGCCAGCCACCGTCGGGTGCGCAGTTTTTTAAATCAAGTCAGTTCAGGATTCCCACCTCGAAAGTTGGCAAAGTAAGGAGGAGAACTCTAGGCAGACTATTTGAAGGGTAGCTGACTTGAAGGAGCGAAGAGTGGCTGCTTGCGATACTTTCAACTTTTCCTGGTTTAGAAGACCACGGACACGAGGAAAACAGTATCATAACGGTCAAAAATAAATACCAAAACTGCATTCAGATAGCGGCCATTAATGGACAGCTGAAAACCAAACCGTTATCGACTTCTGCATGCCACTCATGGATTGGACCCAACGACTACTGAGCCATTATCGATCCCTTCGCTACTCGCCACCTTTGGGATGTTTCACTGTGCTTTCAGCATTCTATCTCGTCAGAACAGATACGAATGAACGTAAAATCATCTCGATGGGCACTGGAACAAAATGTCTACCCGTCGCCAAGTACTCCAATGTCGGTGATACCGTACACGATTTGCATGGAGAAGTGGTTGCACGAAGAGCTGCTGTTCGCTGGTTTCTGTGCGAGATGGCCAGATCGTCTAGCGAGTGGCTAGAACAAATCGTCGACCAAGACACGAAAGCGACTTTGTTTAGACTGAAGCCAGGGGTCAAACTGCACATGTACATCTCGGAACTTCCTTGTAATGCTGCTTTCGGTTCATGTATTCCAAGCCAAATCGCCGACAGTCCACTATCCCCACAGGTGGAGCAGCGTCGATGAACACACTCGGATATCTGCAGACACTTCGAGATCCCAAAATGGCAGCTTTGAAACGCACAAACGACCTAGATGCATCTCCCAGATACTCCGAAGGTGTCGCTCGAGATCGAAATGGGTATCAGTTGATAGACGTCGTTCGAACAAAACCAGGTACACAACGGCTCCTTCTCCAAGTTTTTTGATGTTCTCAATTACTATGAACAGGAAGAGGGGACTCTCCTCGCACAAATGCCATGTCCTGCAGCGATAAGATTGCGCTTTGGTCAGTCATTGGCATTCAAGGCGCACTCGCGGTATCGTTGGGCCTACAACCGATACACATCGATATGATCACAATCGGTTCTGTGAAAGGAGTCGATCTTCTGGAGTCTCGGGAGGAATTGATCTACCAAGATTGCCTCCGAGCGTTCTTTGGACGCCTCGAGAGATGCTCCTCTCATGGTCTAGCAACTCTATCTACCTCTCTAATACACCAAAAAGCTGATACAACCTCAGACTACGAAGTCCATCGGCCCAACATCGTGTTCACCTCCACAGCGTTTGATGGAGGGAGGGATGTGGCGGCCCAAAATGAGAAATCCTCTTCGAATGAAGGTACCGGATAACACCTGTGGCTGGGATTCACGCGCTCATCTTCTCACTCACAGCTCTCTGCTGGGTCGCCGACGAAGACGATGGCATTGCAAAAGAAATACTTGTCAATGGCACCCGTCGAGGTGTATTGCCCAAAGATCGCTCTAGGCCATCGTCTAGGTGAGTATTTTCTCACGAGAGGGGATGTTTGCTGTCGATATCCCCGCTCATAATATTCGGCGTAAATAACATAACCGATCGTAATTATAGACCTCGTATATGCAAGGCTTCTCTATTCTATCAATACCGCCAAACGGTCATTGCTATTTCCCAGCGAATAGCTTCCTCACCGTTAGTCCCCGGATTTCGGCATCAGAGAGGCCTGTACTAAAACCGATTTCACTCTCTCACATAACCTTAATTTGCGATGCAGTGCGTCGCTGTTGCCGTCCTCTTTGCCTTTAACGGCGCTCACGGCTATTACTGTTCCATGTGACACATTGGAGACGGCGAGAGTGGCCAATTTGGAGGAGGGGGAGGAGGAACAACATCCCATTTCGGGCGTTGGCTGGAGAAGCTATTTCGAGGCGAAGCACGGCCCGGGAACCCAGCGTTATCACGAAGTCAAAAGCAATCTGCGTGGTATGGGGGGGGCCTCTACAGGGCTGGGTAATCTGTGATACAGGACTACTAGAAACGTTCAATCTCACATAATGATGCAAGACTAGATGAAGAATCTCACTCAAAGTTTTCCCGCTCTCGTCTTAAATGTAGCTTTTGTAAGGTTATACCATTCAATCCCAAATCATTACAAGAGACTAGCAGTCACAAAGGAGAAGGAAAAGGAACCCAATTGCACGAGGGAGAGAGGGAGTGTAAGGGCGGGAGAAAGGAGGATTAGGGGGATAGAGGAGTGATGGCTTTTGAGAGAGAGAGTGTGTGTGTGTGTGTGTGCAGACGCGCGACGACAATCTGGTGAAGAGTTACAGAAACTGGCTACAGCTAGCGAAGCGTTTGGCACCGAAGAAACGTGTACGACAAAACGGATGAGTTGGTCGTGACAATGAAGGGAGCAATGTGGAAACTGGAAAAGAAACGGGGGGGGAGGAAAATAGAATAAACAAAGGCGAAGGTGTCCCTATTGGCCTGTCCGTCGAAGACTGCGAGGTAGAGCTCTAGTCAAAGAAAGAAGAAAGACAGATGAATCAAGAGTTCGTTTCAAGGCCAGGGATGAAAAAAAGAATTCGAAAGAATAAGAACTGGTGGCGAAAAGGCGGAAAGGTTGGGAAAAAAAAATCCAGATCGAGTGGCGATCTATTATACGAAGAATATCGAGGGAGCCAGCCGACGTTTTTGCGTTCGCGAAGTGCGTTAAGTGATAGAAGAAATCCAACTAAGATCTCCGGTGTTGGCAATAAAGAAAGGTGTGTCGTGTGATGATGGCGAGAATGATGGCCTGGCCCATCCACCTCTCCTATGCAGGTCGTCGAAGACCAGGTGGAAGCTTGGACGATGATTCACGAGGTGGCTTGATCGCAAACCGCGCACTCAAATGAATATGGCTGTTGGAATGTCAGTGGATCAAAATCTCCTGGTCAAAAGTAGCGACATACTCGGATGGGAAGCTGGCATTCGGGAAACCGACAACTTGGCTTAGGTATTCCTCATCAACTTCTCCCAAAACATCCAAAACGGTTATCGTTTGGGCAGAGTACCAGATATAGTCAATGACGCCTTGGAAACTCGGTGTATAGTTGGTTAACGGAAGTTCGCCAATAGCAGAATACGCGCTTCGTAGACCCAAATGTTGCGAGACCCCGCTCGTGGTGAATTTGCCATAGTCCTTCTCATTGAAATCGGGATGATCTCCTGGTACACTTCCGGCCGACAGAAGCTGATACACTCCAGAATCGGGTATGGAGTTGAAGTCACCGCACAGAAGCATAGGAACCTTTGTGCCGTCTTCATACGATATCTGCTTGCTGCCATCCGCATTTTGGAGTGGTGGAAGCTTCGCGAAGCGATCGGCAATACTCTGAAGCTCATGCAATAGGACGGAAACCTGGACCAGTTTGACGTCACGAAATTCAGGATTCCAGTATATGTGCGCATTCGCCGCCACAAGACGAGCTCCTGTCTGTCTTTCTTCGAGCAAGCAGACCAAGGCAATGTCGTCTCGAGACGCAACTCTGTTGAACAGATCATCGCTTTTGGCAAGATCTGTCCGTTGAAGCGCAGTAGAACTGAACTCGATTACGGAATGCTCAACTAGCTTGAATCTTGGGAACGTTAATACCGGAGGACGACATGGGAAGCTAGATGGCTTACTTGTCTGCCTTGTAGAACGTGGCGCAGCCGTCAACTTGGCTTCGCTTTGACTCCTGCATTGTCTTGGCCCGCGACTTAGTTTGATAACAATTTTCGTAACCTAGCGCCTCGAGTACGGGTTGGAAGAACTTCTCATATTGTTCGAGGTCTACTTCCTGTTATCACTCGTCAACTATCGTTCAAAAAATTGTGATAGGGCATCTCACCTGAAGGCAGATGATGTCCGATTGGAGACTACGTATTTCCGCTAATATCCTATCCTTGCGATGCGACCACGCTAAAGCCCAAGTCGGAGTGTAGCCGTACATGACCGACGTTGCACACCTTTCACAGAGAATATTGTAGCACATAACGCTGAATGGTATAGCACCTGTATCTGCGGACACGGTCTTGCGCTCTGCTTCTGAGGCAACTTGGATCCATTGGCGTGGCTGGGGTTCTTCAGTGGGAAGAAAGTTGTCTCGAAGATATGCGATAACCGCAGGAGTTCCCTCACTGATGGCAATAGTTCTAATCTTCTCGTCCATTTTCAAGTTCCCCTCTATGCCGAGCATTTCTAGTTGATGAAGATTGCCCAGTTGGTATGGAAGATTGGTAAGGTTGTTATCAAATAAAAACAGTTCGCGAAGATTAGTAAGCATCCCAAGAGCCGGAGGGACAACAGTAAGCTGATTTCCGGTAAGATCGAGGTGGATGAGGTTACGAAGGCGAGATATCTCCGGAGGAAGAGCGGTGAGGTTGTTATGATTCAGATAAAGGGTTGTAAGGAAGTTAAAGTTGTAAAGGACACCCCGCGAAAGGTTCTTGAGAGACATGCCTCCCATGTCCAAGATATTCCATGTTCCTTCTGGTTTACGAGGAGCAACAGGGCGCTGGATAGTGGCGATAGGAGCATTGGTAGACGAAGGGTGTTCACTATCTGCAGGTTCCTGCTGTCCCGACGATTCAGTAACCTGAGACGATAGGGAATCGTCTCTAGCGTGGCCGTTTTCCTTGACTGCCATCAAGGGTTTCAGATTGGGGTTAGTGATAGGTATCGCAGCTTTGGCAGCGTTCCGAGTAGCAAGGGCGGATTGACGCGCTCTGTGATGCTGTGGGCTCGCCTGTCGACACAACTAAAGAAAGATTATTCAGCTATGATCAATTCCGCGGCAACAAACATTTCTACCTCTGCTTTTAGAAGCTGCTGATTCCAATGTGGATTCAAGGGCTGAACTTGGGTGCCATTAGTGCCGTTCGGTGGTGGGGACGCTTGAGGTTGTCGTCGTTGCGCTTGAGAGAGCTGATGGATCGTTGTCGGCGACGCATAGGATTGTAAAGACATCGAAGGATGATGGACATGATGATGGGCGTGGTGTGTGCCGCCATACTGGGCCAAATACGGCGCTGGAGATGGAGGAGGATGCTGAGCGTGTATCTGGTAATGCATACGGCAATGGTCCCATCCGACGAGTATTTATCCTGTTATTTCTGAATTTATCACCGCAGTCGCAAGTTGCCGACACTCGAATCGCGGTTGTGGTCAGCAGTGAGGATCAGCGTTCTTTTGTCCACGCAACTTGGACCCAACGAAACCCGTCCTTGCTACCAATGCCCGGCTCAGATATCGCAGACGAAGAACAACTGGACTTGTGCGATCCCCTGCGTCATTTGAGAGCCGACGATGAGGTCTTGGTACCTGTTCAACCACCATCAATTCAGAAGCAGGTTCAGAACTTTAGATTTGGATCCCTGGACTTGCAGTTACTTGTAGATGCGAGTCCTGGATGTGGAGGCATTGCCTGGCCAGCTGGAGAAGTCCTGAGCAACTATCTCGTCCATCGTGGGCCCAATCACCTTGTCGGGAAGCACGTCCTCGAGTTAGGGAGTGGTACCGGTCTAGTTGGGCTCGTGGCTGCAAAGCTTGGAGCTTCCAAGGTCATCATCACAGACCAATTGTCAGCAGCTTGTCGACGTCAGTTCACAGCTATGTTTACATGAGACGTAGTCCACTTCTCGACATGATGAACCAAAACGTTATATTGAATGGCCTTGGTGACCTGGTTGTGCCCATGGAGCTCGACTGGTGAGCAATAGGCTCATGTTACTGACTTCTCTAACCTCTGAATAGGGGAAATGAGCTTCCTCAGCTAGGCAGAATCGATGTCATCCTTGCAGCTGACTGCGTCTACTTTGAGCCATCGTTTCCCCTACTGGTTGAGACGTTGACGGCGCTCTCGAAGTCAGCTAGCCAAAACGTCGAAATTCTTTTCTGTTATAAAAACAGACGAAAGGTACCTGGTACTAGACCACTAACGATCGGTCGCTAATATCTTTATAGGCAGACAAGCGCTTCTTCACCTTGCTGAAGAAAAAGTTTACTTGGTTGGATGTACGTGTTTTGATAATACTCTTGTTTAAGTCAATGTCCCGAGTATTGACATTTCGTAGGTCGATCACGATCCGCAGAGTGCAAGCTACCGGAGAGAGGGAATATCGTTGCTGCGACTCACGTCTAAATAACGGGAACTGCTGTATCGGACTATAGACCTTTTATCTACCTCATTTTGCTCGACTTGTCAGGAGTGTCGGTTATAGGTATAGCTAGGCCCCTCTCCCAGTGGCGGGAGAGCGAGACTCACGAAAGGAGGCTTAAGTTGCTGTAAATAAATCCATTTGATGACTTGTGCTACCTTCCATCAATAGTCTACAAAGCCGTCTGCCACTTGACAAAGCAAGAGATAACTTGATTTCGACCTGATACACCATGGCTGCTCGGGCTGCCACCAAGACTGCAGTCGTCAGTAAAAAGGAGCTTAGAGAATTTACGGAAGCCTAATCATACCTCTTCAGGATTTTACCAAAATTTACTCGACTCTGGGACTTGGAAAAGGTAAGATGCAACCCCATGGACATCCATGTCATAGCTAAACCCTCTTGTTCTGGTTTTCTTGTTCATTAGAGACAGTCTCTGCCTTACAAGCGTTCCGGAAGCGCCACGCCGATGCTCAACGGATCCATGGAACATTGTCGTCGCAGCCGACCACTGTCGACTTTGTGCACTATCGCTCCATATTGAAGAACCAAAGTATCGTCAACGAAGCGGAAAAACTATTGAAGGACTTTAAGCCGACTACATACGATGTTTCGGCTCACGTCAAGGCTATCGACCAATTTGAGGCAAAGGCTGCAAGTTGCCGTCAATTGATTGTAAATCAAAAAGCACTGACTCTGTTTCGTTGGATAGGTTGAAAACGCCGAGGCTACCGCTGCGGGAATCGATGTGGAATTGAAAGCCCTCCAAGCCACCTTGGCCAATATTGAGGATGCACGTCCATTCGATGATTTGACTGTAAGTTTTCGGAAGAAGGATCTTGTTTGTCTTGCGGCTTACTCAAATACTCAAAGGTCGAAGATGTTGGGAAAGCACATCCCCAAATTCTGGAGACGGTCGAAACGATGGTCAAGAAAGGCAAATGGACTGTGCCGGGTATGTTCACGTCGTCTCCTACCATTTCCAACTAACCTTTTCTTTCATCACAGGATACAAGGAGAAATTCGGCGACCTCAACGTTATGTAAAAGTCGCGCAGTTTTTGGATTGAACTCCTTTATTCTATTCATTAGACCTCCTGCCCTCGTACACAACTACGTTTACAAGTCGTTTGAAACTAAGGAATCGCCCTAACCTGGAGCGAGCCCTCATAGCCCCCAATTAGGTATCTATAGAAAGAACGATACCTGCGCAAAGCAATGAGACTGTGTTCCGGATCTAAGTACAGACGCACCAGCTGCTATTGTTTCTCCGTTTCGACGCAGCAATACCCTTCCCATATCCTTGTTTGCTTTGAAGGTCTCGAGTGGTAATTTAGCAACCGAAGAAGATGTGGAGGACTCGGATATTGTGCCGCCTCGTAATGTGATGCGGATTTTAGCGGCCATTCCTTTGGAGAGCACTCGGGGATTCTTTTTAATGACGGCACCGCTCACTCTATCCAGAGTTTCCAATGGCATGACCGTCGCAGGAATATTACGTGCGTGGTGAAACAGTTCAACCTAGAAAAGGCATCAATCATCCTCCGTCTTCACCGAAATGATGTAAGACGTACAGATGCCCCCACCGTCAAAGGAATTTGGATATCGAAAATAATGACCTGGGCGACGAAGGAGGAAGCTAGAGGTACCAGAGAGGTTGGAGGACACAGGACAGAACCAATACTGCAAATAGCCTCAGACACGTCGTAACCCGTCGAGGTTTGCAAGCACTTGCCTCAGTTGAATGGGGTCGATTCCGGATAGGTACAGCCCAACAGTTGACCCCGCAGCCGCCCAAGGGAGACTTTCTCCGTCACTCTCAATTACTACAGAAACATATGATTAGCAACCCATATCCTCATCGAGATTGCTCACTTTTAACGACCGCACTCTCATCCCCTGGAACCACTCGAACGCGTTCACCGACTTGAATCACTCCTGAACATATTCTTCCCGCAACAGCGAATCCAGATGAAGTTGCACTCTGCCCTCGGAATACATTCGTGACAGGGAAGCGGAAGGGTGCTTCGATCCCTCTCCCAGGAGGCTCCAAGCGATCTGCATGTACATTAAGGTGGATCGACGTGCTGTCTAGCGTTTTTGACTGACCGAGTAACTCCACGAGAGTAGGGCCTGAATACCAACGATTTAACTCTGAGGCCTCTGGCATCGACCGGTCCACTAGATTGACACCTAAGAAGCCAGCAACCGGAACGAACGCAGTTTTGGAGGAATGGAACCCAGTTTGGACGAGGAAAGCGCTCAATGATTCCACAATTTCATCGAAGCGGTCCTTTGACCATTCAACCTATGCAAGGTCAGGCATCGTCGGGACGTAGGCTGTACACTTCACGTTATCCAGTTTATTAACAGCAACAACGAGCTGTTGTACTCCCAAACTGCGAACCAAAAGGAGGTGTTCTCGAGTTTGGCCCCCCTTCTCGAAACCTGCTTCAAATTCACCGGTAGTAGCGTCGACCAGTAGAAGGGCACAATCAGCCTGTGATGCACCTGAAAGAATGTCAGCACTTGTGCTCGCGCCTCGTCAACATCTTTCCGACCTGAGATCATGTTTGGAACAAAATCCTTGTGTCCGGGGGCATCTAGGACTACAAGAGTTTTGGTCGGGAGGGGAATAGTCGTTTGGGCAATATCGATCGTGATACCCCTGAGCCAAATCAGTTCAAATCAAGGGAGATAATACCAAAGACATACCTGGTTCGCTCTTCCTCTCCAGAGTCCAACTCCCAAGCCCATGAAAAACTCCCTTTTCCCGACTTTTCGCTGGCTCTTTCTGTTTGAGCCCGTTTTCTCGACTCAATTCTTCCAAGTTCGTATAGCAGACGGCCGGTCAATGTTGATTTACCAGCGTCGACGTGACCTGCAGATAACTGTGACAACGCGTTCATGGAGAAATACATGCCCTTACCAATTATAATGAGATTTATGGTTCCCTTCACATTACCTTGACCTGAAACGGCTTTTTTTGCCTCTTCCAAGACCCTCTCCCGAGAGAGGGTCATCTTAGGAGGCTCTTCTATATCCTTTGTTATCGGAGTCTCTTCGACGAGATTCAGTGCTAGCATATCAACATCTAATTGTGTTCTTCTTCCAGTTAGCGGGGTGGATGTTCCGGATAATGGTGCGCTTTGTTGCTTGTTCTTCCTGGTTGGGCTGGTCGCGGTAGGTGTTCCTGCTCTTGGTGTACTTGTTCGACTCATGGATGGTTTGCGTTCCTGTTTCTCCCGTTCTTTGGCAGCTACAGGATATCAGCATTTATCTAGAGAGCTGGGCATGATGGGCGAGAGAAGTTCCACGACGGGCATGGATGACTATATCATCAGGACTTGGGCAATCGAATTTGAACGCGGTCTCCGCAAAGAGTGGAGGATCTGATATTTTGCCCTCCCTTGAGGTCAGACTCCTATTGATCGGCTTTATGCCAACTGCCAGTACACTACCAAACGCCGAGGCTGCAGGGGCTTTTGCTGCCGTCGGCAATGAGATTTCACGAATCTCCCAGGCTGGAAGAGTTTGGCTAGGTGAGGGCCCTGTTTTGACGTTGGATAATGCCTTTGATGCGTTTATCTTTTGTGCCAACTTCGAGATACCAGGAGGGGAAACTGGTGGGACTTTCGCGTTGGAAGTTGGAGCCGCAGCCAGCTTAGTCTTAGCGGAGAGCTGAGCAAGCTTAGAAAGTGGCCTCTCCGGTCCTCCCCCATGGTCAGAATTCGGAGACTTTAGTTCCCCCAGCAGCGGACTTGTCGCAGTCTTGGTGAACGAGGCCAGGGATTTCGGAGAAGAGGCTTGCTCGGCTTTTTTGGCAAGCGACAGGAGTTGTAGTTTAGATAGTTTCACTTCTACACTTGGGGAAGTGATTTCCTCGGATGCTGTGATAGCAGGTAAATAGATGGCGAGAAAGAAGATCGAAGTAAGTCACCGTTGGTATGATGAAGAATGATCAAAGCCCGTGTGCACAGGAATGTGGATATTGAAAAAGAGTATACACTTACCCTGGCGTTCCTTAGCGGCATTGCGTTTACTCTGGACCTCTGGTATGCGCTGAGTCTTGGATGATTTTCATGCGCTAGTAGCACTCACCTAGGATGTGATCCATTGTTTGGTCAAGATCAAAGTAGTAATCCCATGATGCATCGTCGATTTCCCTGTCAGTGATTCCACTGGCCTTTGGAGGCCCAATTAACGCTCGAACATGTTCCCGAACGGAGTTCATTTGCGCTTCTCAAAGTCAATATAGCATAACCCAAACATCGAAGCACGTACCAAGCTGCTCGGGAGTGATCTCTGCGATCTGCTCAGCGAAATCACTGGAACTGTGGCAACGGAACCTACCGTCTTCTGGGTCCTCCCCACCATCTGAGAGAGCTTCATATTCCTTCTCCGCTATTGTAGAAGTCTCAGAGGCAAGTTAGCTGGTGAGACGCCAAACATACCTGTCGCAAGATCCATCGTTCGAACGAAGCGGTGACGCGACATAGTTCAAAATTCGGTCCAATTTCTCGAATTATGACAGGGATATTATTGGTGCCGTCTTTGTAATGTGCTCGTCGAGCGGTGGGGGACGAGCAAACGTGAGATTCGAAAACAAACAAAGTCGCAAAAATCTACAGTCCACCTCGACTTGCAAGCCCCTCAAAATGTTCTCAGCAGCTCGTTCAGTCCTTCCTCGTACTTCTTTACGAGTACGTAGACTGTCCCTTTGTCTTTTTGTACTTCTCTCATGTCCTGCATAGGCTTTTTCGACCTCCGCAACTCGCGCGTCGGATGTTGCCAAAGTCATCCTTGTTGGGCGTCTTGGACGCGAACCTGAGGTTCGCACAACCAAGAGTGAGAAGGAATACGTATCGTAAGTCTGATTTTGATCCCTTTACGCGCCCCAAGCGAATCGCTCGATAATTTTGCTCACAACTCTATTTTGATAGCTACCTCGTCGCGACCACCAACTATCCACCACCTCCTCCTGGTGCGGATGGTGGTAAGTAGACATACATGTATACGCTATACCACGGTCGTCTGACGCTTTTTTTTTCTTAAGTTCGACCAGATCCTGGAACCACCTGGCATCGCGTCTTGAGCTTCAACAATGGCCACAACCAGTACCTTCGTACATTAGCTAAAGGAACACGCGTCTATGTGGAGGCTAATCTCGAAGTTCGTGAGCCCCAGCAGGATGCGCCCGCTGGAACTGCTGCTGCAAGCCGTCAGGTATACTTGAGACATGGTGAGGGCATTCATTTTTACAACTTGAAATAGTTTTAACGTTCCATTAGAAGCGTTACGTGTTCTTGAGTACAAGCCCAAGACTACCGAAGAGCAAAGCTCAGCGTAACATCATATAATTCTGAGGGCTATCTACCGTGATTTAGGCTTGCTATACTATGCAATACTATATGTTCATTACTTCTCTCGCATCAAGACCACTATCGAGTAAGGGGTTAAAGTGGTCTCGTCGAATGTTCTGGTGCTATCGACAAACAAGTCCATTCCAAACGCTACTTACACGTTAACTAGGTGTCCTCTAATTGCCAATTGACTATCCGACCCCGTCATACCACCAACGAGCAAGGTTCCCACCAGTTATGGATCGATCATTTATACTAGGATCATGGCCAATTTATGCGGTCAGCAAGGTCGCGACTATGGATAACGACGCTTGCAAACCCCCAAGGGATTGCCGTTGGTAGGCATCATCAATATGCACACTTCATTGGTTAACCTCTGACTTCTTCAGCGAATTACACTTCCTCTTTCATCTCAGCAAGATGGAGCGTCGATTCCGCCAGTAAAAATCTCGTATTTGTCTTAAGCCTTCCCAAGTTCGTTTCGCAATTCATTGCAGGAGGTAATATCATTATCTCCTTTTCTTAACGATTTGTCCACCCGGTTCCGAGTCCACATGGCGGATTCCCACCTTTTATGGTACGTTGACTGCATTTCTGATCTTGGGAACTCTGTTCCAGAATACCTTGATTAGTGTAGGTTGGCAAATCAAGTTGACTGGTATGAATCTCATGCATGACATTGACTAGGACACTACGACCGACCCGAGAGCGAGCAAATTTTCCAACGGTACCGGCTTTTACAAGATGCTTTTGCGCATCCTAGGAGTCACAGGAGACCCTGCAGACGAGATAGACTATGAAAGATACCTTTCCCCAGCGGTTGGCGTTGTCCCATGAGCTGGAACTGTCAGACCACTGAGCGCTTTGGGTGGCCGAGTCGATCTAGAAAGTCAACTGCCTGCGAGCGCTGAGAGAATGAGAAAGGCTGTTATTTACATATTTTTCTCGAGTCATCTGTCTTGAGCCTGAGCGTATTTCTACCTTGGAACGCCCGACACCGCATCTTGGTCTCATCTTACCTCAGCAATAATCAATCGTCCCCTATGGATTTATCTGAAAATTCGCCGCCAACGCTGAATCCATCAAAAGGACGACGAGGACCCACAGGTTCTAGTTGTGCAGAATGCAAAAGGTCGGTCTGGAATTTTGGGAGGATTTTTTAGCAATGAGCTCGGCCTCGGCAGCCTACTGACGACTTGTCCGGCAGGCTCAAGATCAAGTGTTCTGGTGCTGCTACCAGTGGTTCGCCAGATACTGCAAGATTTCCATGCGAGTCTTGTGTCAAAAGAGGCGTATCTTCTGTCTGTCCCAACGGCGTCGTTCCGGAACGACAGCGTAAGAAGGCGGATAGCGCAGAAGGAGACATCCTTCGACGGAGAAACCAGGTGTTAGCAACCCGTGTGAGGGAACTGGAAGCTGAACTTGCAAAGCTGACGGGGACTTCACCTCAAACGTCGGAAAGCACGCAGGACGACGAATTCGCGCATACGCCTGGAAGAGAGCCAGGAGATCACAAGCTCGTTGAATCTTTTGGAACATTGACTATTGAGGAGTCCGGAACAACGACGTGGCATGGTCCCTATGCGCCGTCCATCAATTTGCTACCAAGCGACGACCCACCGGATGCGGAACCGATACCAGAGAAATTCTTCGATACGAGTCTTCCACGAGAACTATCTATTTTGATCGCAGGTTTCCCCTTCACCAACCCTGTCATTGCCGTCGGGGCAATGAAAGATACCATTCGCTCCTTTGCCCCATCATACCCCGATGCCGTCAAGTTCTGTGAAAATTTCTTCCAAAATGCCGCCTGGTTAGGGTCCCCGTGCACCAAGGAACGTTTCTTCAACACCATTTTAATGCCTCTATATGCTAGCAAAAGCTGGGCCACAGAACGAGCTGACGACATGGCTCTTTTCTTCTCCATTTGTGCTATGGGATGCATGTTCGACCTCAGTAGGCCTCTCTATGATCCAATGGCGTTTCTTCTGAACAAAATGACGGCTGGGTCATTGGCTCTGGCTGCTCCGATCGAACACCCGACCATGACGTCTCTTGAGGCTTTGGTACGTTTGATTTTTTTCTAGGCGCAAGAACTACTATTCATGACTCTCTAATCAGCAATCACACCTATTCTTTCATCAATTATCGGATCGGCCCATTGCCCTTTCTCGGTTTTGGGTGCTGTCCGCTGTCGCTTTCCGAATGGCACAAGCGGTATGTACAATTTCATGTGAAATTTATTGTGTCCTCAGATATCTGCATAGCTCGGACTTCATCGAGACAGCCGGGCGTGGGGTCTCGATTCCGATGTAGAACAACGACGAAGGTATTTGGCTTTTTCTTCTACACTCTATTTACCAAGGTCGTGCTGAAGGTTACTTCATGAGGTGGCTCTTCTGGCAGCTCAACTTCATGGATGCTGTTATCGCCGCGGGTTATGGACGACCTAGATACTTCAATCCCCATCACTACGATTGTCCACTTCCGGATCCATCGTGGCGGCCGGACCTGAAAGGCAGTGAGTATTTCATCCCTCATGATACTGGTAATGTAGTCTTACGTCTCTCAGTGGCCAATTGGCGCTTCGAATTTCTTCGTGATGCGTAAGAAATAGCAATTCCTAATCTATTTGCTCCTGATTCCATTTATTCTAGCCTCATTCCCGTTATGGAGGATGCATTCGCTGTCCATCCACCGCCTACCTACGGTACAATCATGCGATTGGACAAGAAAGTTCGGGCTCTCCCCGTCCCTAATATCCCGGCTTTAGCTCTGGATCTAATGACCATGAGTGCTTCTGACTGTATGCAGCTATTTTGCGTGGGAGGGATGAAGCAATTAGCGCTGTTGTATCTTCATCGCCGCTTCTTCTTCGAAGCCGCAAGCGATGAAGCCTCTTCGGATATTCTCAAGCACAAGTACGAGTACTCTGTCCGAGCAACATATGCGACATCTATCTCTATAATCCGTCAAGTGCGGGGTTTGTTCTTCAAGGACAAGGCATTGTGCACGCGTATATTTTTTTTATGGCTGCATGCCTTCTCTAGTGCGTTTTCCTACCCCATTCCCGTACTTCAGCGATGACTCATTTCCTTCCAGGCTAGTAAGCGCAAATAAATTTGATCCCCATAACTAACCGGCAATCCAGTATTGTTCTCGCTACGTTGGTCATCAAACGGCCAGCTTGTGATTTGGCAGAGAATGCTCTGATGGAAATGAACAGTATCCTCTCAATTTTCGAACAGGCCCAGGAAAGCAGGAGAGTAAAACGCTGCTTGGTACGTTTTTTGATACGTCTAGTGCATCAATTGACCCTATTTCAGCCCGCAATGACGATGTTGAGAGATAAGGCGCAAACCATCCTTTCTCTGAACCGAACTGGCCATTCCTTCCGACCTCCGCTAGATTCTCAACTGGAAAACCTCTTGAGTGGTTCACCTGTCATCGTCAAAACGGGCTCTACATGTAGGATGGAACCTGAACCTCCCAAGGTGGGTTTACTCTCTCTCTCCCCTTTGTCCTTGCGTGCTCAGTGCCGTTAGGTTCCCGAGATCCGACAAGATTTGGAAGTCGATCTTCAAGCCCTTTTTGGAACCGATTCAGTGCCATTTGACTTTGGAACCACGGCTTCGCCGCTTATCGTCAATCAGCCAGTCGATCCAATGTCATTTCAGTGGACACCTTTAAACGCATCTACTGCGGAGGTATCCAGTAATATGGGTGATATTTTTGGCTTTCTGCAACCCCCGCCCAGCAAACCCCTCAATCCGGAGGCAAGTATTGATTGGGAAGCTCTGATGAGAGGATATTCGTATTCGTAGTGTCGGTTTCTTCCACGATTATTGTCTGCTTTTTGTGCTGGTATTTAACTGTGTCGTATTGTAAACTTAGATAGAGGTTCTGCTGTTGCTCTGCTACCACACGTTCACCTCTCACCACTTGCCGCAATCGCCACAGCGCTCGGCCAGATGAGCTCCCCAGTCGCTGAGTATGAGGCTTTAGACAGCATTTGTCTTCCGGAACATGGATTTCATGCCTTTGACTCATTATTCTGCTCATTGACGGGAGCCCAGCCTGTGCCACCAGCGTTCAAGGACGAGAAGTAGTAAGGCGCTGAGGTCATGTTGCCGCCCGAGACGACGGAGCTGAAGACCTCACAGTGCTCTATTCGTTACCTGGAATACTCTGAGCCGTCGTGGGGAACCTCGACTTCGTGGCTGCATTGGCAACTTCAGTCCCATGCCTATTCGGGATGGAATCGCCGAGTATGCGCTCATCAGTGCCCTTGAGGACCACAGATTTCGTATGATATTCCTCTTTGGGAAGAGACGCTCCCTCTGACCTCATACCGGCGACAGGCCCGATCCAGCGCAGCGAGCTAGAGAAACTCCAATGCTGGTGAGTGATCTACCGTTCTCGTTTTTCGTTCTCTCTTTATCTCACTATAATATTCTAGCGTCTCATTGCTCACCGATTTCGAGGCTGCTGCCAATTATCTCGATTGGACCGTCGGCGTTCATGGCATCTCGATCACCTTTACACATCCCTTTTACAACGCGGTTCCGAACAACTCCTCATATACGCCATTGTCATCAACACCGACGGGTGTCATTCCCTCAGGTGTGGCGAAGAAGAGGTATAGTGCTTGTTATCTCCCGGATGTGATCCCCGCACAGGGATGGACAAAAGTGGAAGCTATAGATAGTGCGATTCGTAAAGCTGGTTGGTCTGGCGCCATCAATGACGAATTTCGGCGCTCCATTCAACTCAAGAGGTATCAATCCTACAAGGGCACTGTCGCATGGGCCCAATATGTCGAGTGGAGAAAGGCCCAGGGTGGCAAGATGGACTCGTGACAAAGAGCATGAATCTCATGATACAATCTTTTTTTTCTTATCTAGAAGTCACAACGAATACAACCAAGTCATTAGAAATAGAACTAGTCCCTTCGTTCAACTGATCACGAGTAGGTGTGATCCTGCATTAGAATATTACGATACACAGGCGGTACACGAAGCTTTCCGAATCTTGTCACTAACGAACTCCACACCCAGTTTAACGTCTCCGCATCGAATTGGGTAATGTTGGCGAACGCCTCCATAATCCATCGGACAGTCATGTCACTGGGACGATAATCCGAATCGATCTCCAAAAAGGACTCGAAGACGAAATGGAGAGCCTCTTCCAACCATTCCGCATCGGCAGGGACCGCGCTGTTCTCGATGTGCCTGACATTGGGCAACGAATATTCTGCGAAGCGATTGATCGCTCGTGACTTTCTCACGATTCCAACGAAAAGCGCTCGATACGCTTCCATGGTTGCAGGAAAAGGTGCCTCGACCTTTTCACTCCATGGTCGACTAAGGTCCGAGGTTGTTGTCATGTCTCCAAAGACTTTGAGAGCATGATAGAGATCCCCGTGGTATGCAAAGGCCTGCATGCAGATTGTGTATGTGATATTGTCGGGCACATGGTGCTCACGGATGATCAAGTCCTTGACCACTCGTACGGGTCCTTCGTCCTTCTCAATCACCGATAATGACCCATGGTACATTGTTTGTGCCGGCTTAAACGGAACAAATTGCGACGATCTGACGGTGACTGAGGTGTCCATGTCGTAGACCATGTCCCTCTCCAGCCTAGACTTCAGAGCTACATGTGGGCCTTGTTGCTCTTCATTTGCGCCTCCTTTGACGTTAGCCCGTAGCGCGGTGTAGACATCGCCCAGGAGTTGGAGGTGACCTTGCTTTCCGAAAGCCCAGATGTATGCGTTGATACCGTCGATTCCGATATCTGTCCCCGACGCATTTATTTGCTTGACAATGCGCCTCACTCCACGAAGATTATCGGTAAGGAGATAGAAAGGGATCATCGTAAGCTGAGCAATGCGGTCCGGTTGCAGTTTTGAAGCCTCTAGAAGGGACATTGCATGGGCTACATGTTCGTGGTTTCTCGTGCAGATTGCTATGTAGAGCAGCGTGCTGTAAGTGTAGATATCTGGCGTAGACTCCTCTTCGTGCTTTGGGAGCTTCCGAAACGAAAGCATCTGCCAGTATATGTCGAGCGCGGATTGGTATTGGCTGGTCGTGAGTTTTCGTAACCCAAGGGCGGAGTGGTATATCAGCGCATTCCATTGCCAACGACGGATGACGTTGCCTTGCTTCTGATATTGAATAATGACATCGTGGAGACGAAGAAACGTCTCTCGAGTAGCGGCATATTTGCGAATGAGGACGCGACTGACACGCTCGAGAACGGATGGGGGAATGTAGATTTCCTGATCGACTGCAGAGCGATATGCTTCCCAAATGAGATTCGGAGATTGTGTCTCTGCCATTGTCTTGAGTAGTTCGTTGGGGACCAATGCTTCGTCCGATACTGGCGGGACTGGGCGATTTGGATCTATGAGCCAAGCTTCTCGGAATTCGAAGGGCTTTATTGGTGGTCTTTGCGATTTTATACGCTCTATGACTCTTCTTTTGGCTGGGGTATGTTTTCGAGATGAAGAGGTTCCCGCAACATCGGGTTCGACCTATGCAATATTGAGGATATAGTCAACATTTCGCGCATTTATAACACGTACATCTCGATGAACAACTCGAATGGCATCGTTGTTGTTTACGTCTCTCTCTTGGGGAATGTTCTCCTGCCCACCGTCGCGCAAAAAAGCAGTGGGCATTGTCGAGGCATCCCTCGCCATTGCCATCAGTACTACAAGTGTCGTCTTGACGGCCGAGACCGCAATTGGATGAGGTCGAAACCGGTGACGAGTAAGGAGCCCAGCCCATTGCATGAATTCTTCAGTGCTGGAGACGTTTATGGGAATTCCATAAAATGAACAGAGGTTGTACACAATTTCTGAACGATTGGGGTTTCTTTGGAACTCAGTTGGAAAAAAGAGTCAGCGCGAGTCGGCTGCAAGCCTCTTGGACCTCGACCACAACTGACACGTATTAGTTGACGGCATTATTGCTGAAATTAGTGCAAAATAGACGAACACACAAGTCGAAGCGACCCTATTTAAGCTTGGTGACGCTGCCGAACGCTGGGCACGCGGCTCACCGCTCGCCTTACGGAACTCGCTCTTGGTCATCACGCGCAGTTTGCGTTGCAATCTTGGACCCGACCTTAACCTCCCATGCCGTCTCAACTCACAGAGGTTGAGCCATTACTTCCAAAGGCTCCGCGGTCAAGAGCCCATCCGGCATGGCTGGTACCCTTAGCGCTGTTTGCATCTTTGGCGGTAATGTCCCAAGCGTTTCCAACCTGGAAATTTCGCTGATATACACTCAACTAGCGTGGTCTCACCCTTGCTGCGCGGGTACAGATTGTCACCAGGATCTCCTGTGACGCGCTGAGTCGGGCCACTCTTGAGCCGTCCTCAGCTAAGTCGCCAGGAATCCCGACGCGGTGTTTCACAGATCCCGCCGTGCAATCCTCCGCAGCTGAGCTACAAATGCTGGTTCGTCTTTATTCCTTTCTAGTAGTACTAGCCACTAAGAGCTCTCCAGCTCACCGTCTTGGTGGGCGGTCTCACTGCACTCACCGCCGGGAAATGGGGCAAATGGGGAGATAGATCCGGTCGTACAAAGGCGATGAGCGTAGCCGTGTTCGGATTGGCCATGGCGTACGCCTCCCACATTTCGTAAGATGAACTTAGTGCTGATCCACATCTTAGCGAGGCGACATACGGCTTGGTATCTATGCGGCATCTCCCATTCAAGAAGCATAGTCACAAATTGCTTCTATTAGCACCCCTCTTCGAAGGTTTCTTTGGATCCTGGCCAACTTTACAGGCCAATCTGAACGCATATCTGTCGGACATCTACCCCAACGGATCAACGTGCGTTCACAGCCTTCACACGCTATCACACTCTGACTCTATGATAGTGCCAGGGTTTTCTCCCGATTTCTTGGACTGCTGTACATTGGCTTTGCTACTGGACCCACCGTCGCGTCTTTCATTCTACGGCAAAGCGTCTCAAAGGGACTCGCCCCTTTATTCTTTATATCTTCGGCATCCTACCTGGTCGTTCTCTTGTTCCTTCTCATCGCCGTGCCGGAGTCTCTGCATTCGTCGAACAAACCGTCTGGACACAATGACACCATCGATTCAATTTCATTTCAACAACAACCACTACACCAGACCACGCGGTCCCCCATTTTACGACTATTCGCTCCTCTCGCCTCCTTCCGACCTCGTCGGGCGGGGGCACTGCATAAAGATTACACCCTCACACTAATCGCCGTTTCATATTTCATTTATCTTATGTCATTGGCACTGTATCAACTGAAGTACCTCTATGCTGAACATGGTAAGCGTTTGATGTTGCGGTTGGTCCGATTATATACTTACAACGCGTTGTTCCAGTCTTCTCTTGGGACGCAGAACGGGTA
This sequence comes from Serendipita sp. 399, assembly GCA_019627685.1. Classification (NCBI taxonomy): domain Eukaryota; kingdom Fungi; phylum Basidiomycota; class Agaricomycetes; order Sebacinales; family Serendipitaceae; genus Serendipita; species Serendipita sp. 399. The sequence continues at coordinate 9,240 of WSTO01000045.1, read as the reverse complement.
AGCGGTTCGCCGAGCATGGTAGCAATGATTCTTACAACATTCATAGCTCGGATATTACATCTCTTACATGGGTTTCGCTCGTGCTATCACACTTCTCGTACTTGTCCCTAGTGAGTATTGTCGTCTTGTAATAAGTGCGGAGCTGATGCCCCTCGAAGTGTGGGTTTACTTATTCCGACCTCGACCCCTGCGACGGGGGACATCTGTGTCACCTCGTAGAGAGTTGAATTTTGATCTCTCATTGGTCCGGCTTTCCATTCTGCTGGACGTCCTGTCGCATGGCGCAGTGGTGTTCGGCCCGGCCAATTCACCGCCATGGTTCGTTCTGGCAACTACGCTAACCTCACTTGGTTCGGCGTCTTTGAGCTCCTACAGCTCAACCGTTTTGGGCTATGTACGCTTCAGGGCAGCCCAAGGCGAGCAACTGGATCAAGAGGAAGACGTTGGTGTCCTCTTTGGGGCATTGGCGACTCTGCAATCGTTAGGACAGACGATACTAGGCCCTATTGCCTTTGGGTTGGTCTACAGCTTGACGGTGTCGCAGTATCCCCAGGGCGTCTTCGTCCTCGCTCTGGGCTTGGCTGGATGTGCACTACTCCTCATGTGTATCGCAAAGCCAAGGAAGCGACTGATTCTAATCGGATCTCGTAGGGACACCAGCAGTGTTCGAGGGAGAGGACGATCTGGGATACCCAAAGCAATCAATGCTGGCTCGCCCTAACTTGTCTTGTTTCCGTCTCGTGTCGATCTATCATTATGTATCATAGGATTTCTCTGCTGAAACTACGATATATTTCTAGTAAACGTTTCACGGTGACGAAAGCAGAATCCGGAACGAGCGTGCTCTGCCTTTCTTTTCCTCCATATGAACTTTTGCAACCACCACTCGGATTGAGCGAGCGAACACGCACTCGACATTACACTCGTCCCAACGAAACGCGACTGGGTTCTTTTGGCAAACGAACGTGCGTTCACTTGCTTGAGCAGCTTTTGCAATGAAGGTACCTAGCCGCTTTTCGTTTCTGGACGCGATTTTGATGCCAAATCCGTAATAGTTTGGAAAACGGATTCTCTCAGAACGCATCCCGGGATGGTTTGAGTACTATTTGGATTACAAGGCTCTCAAGAAGATCATCTCCTCGGTCCACACCGCGGACCAGAGTGTTGGCAATGACCCGAATAACTCGCAAATGGGGATATCTATCACACCCCTCGACATGCTCCAAGCGGGTTCTCACCCTGTCCAACCGTTATGGGAGCCCCCCATCCCTCTCGAGGCCATTAACACGCCTTTGTCTGCGACGCTCGCAGCCAACAGTTTTGCAGATCAAGACAGGAGTCCTGATTTTCAGATGAAAAAGGCCGAATTCTTCTTCAAGCTGCAGCGGGAGCTCGACAAGGTGCTGGCAATGCATCGCAACCCCTCTCTTGAGAGACATCGTTCGCTGATGAATTTGCCAGATCAATGCTTTCTATCTACAAAAGGAAGCTGAGCTCAAGTTGAGGATGATTACTTTGCTCTCGAAGAGACAAGCAGCCGCCAACAGGATTTCCCCGGATCCTGACGAGCAGGATACGGTCAAGAACCACGTAGAGTGGAAAGCGGTCACCGAGGGGTTTACTCTACTCCAAAATGATCTTTTGAAGCTCCAGGTTTGTCTCCCCCTCTGCTCACGACTCCTTCCCCCAACTAAAAAAGCTTGGAAGCAATTCGTGGACATCAACGCAATTGGATTCCGCAAGATTCTCAAGAAATGGGATAAACGATCCAAGTCGACGACAAAGGAACTATATTTAGTCAGGCAGGTTGAAGTACAACCCGTCTTCAATCGGCAGGTATGCCCTCTATGAAGTGCAACCCCATCTCCCCGCCTGACGTCTGATAGCTCATCACAGAATTTTCGGATACTGTCGCAGCCTGTCTCCTTAACCTGACGGATTCGTCCATCCCCATTAGTGCTACTCTCCGCGAGGAGCTGTCCCTGCACGATTCCGTCCTCAACGCTCAGCTGACCCGGGAGCCCCTCACGCGCAGTAGGGCTTTTCTGGAACTAGAGAGCACTGTCCAGTCAGCAGTGGCCACCAACGATGCGGCCGCCATTCAGCAGGCTTTAATCACGGCCAATGATTTGACGTCGGCGCCAGACGGCAGGACGTTTGTTGCTCGAATCCTCTGGAAATCGGCAATCGATGCAGGACCGGAACTTGGAGATTTGATTCTAGATTCCCCCACCTCTCCTTGCGACTTCAAATTTGTCGACGATATCAATGGGAGAACATGCATGCACGAAGCTGCCGTCGCTGGCGCCCTCCGCCTCGTCGATAAATGTATTGCGAAAGGTGTCGATGTGAACAGGAGGGACTTGTACGGAAGAACGGCCTTGCATTATGCCGTCATTAGTGGACACGTCGAGGTCGTCCGCCGTTTACTCGCCGCCTCCGCAGATACTCTCGTGTTGGATATGGAAAATTTCTCCAGCCTCTACTACGCAGTACTATATGGCCATCTCGACTGCGTCCGAGCGCTCCTCCAGACCGGCACCGAGCTCAGTGCCCAAGACCACGACTTCAATCTTCTCTCTGTGGCATGTCAATATGGTCATGTCGATATCGTCACACTATTACTGGAGAAAGGCGCGAGACACGAGCCCAATACGAATGGCGAGTATCCAATTCATTTGGCCGCAGGAGCAGGACATGATAGCGTTTGCCGATTGCTCGCTAAACAAGCGCGCGAAACGTTGGACATTCCCGACAAATTCAACGAGTGGACACCGTTGTTTCACGCAGCTCACAAGGGCCGTACAGCTGTCGTCAAGACGTTGCTCGAGGCAAGCTGTAACTCGCAGGTTACAGACGAGCATGGGAGGACCGCCATCTTCTACGCCGGGTGGTATGGTCACATTGAATGTGTCTCTCTTCTCTTGGAGAAAGAGAAGAAGCATCTCGCCTCGACTAGGGTACCCCCCGTCAAGGATCACGCTCCCAAGGCCGAGCCTGACCTCACCGAGTTGGATACGGATCTGATACCTTCGTTATCCCTCCCGCCTCCCATCATGCCGTTCCGAATCTATGGTCATAACTACTTGGACAAGCAGTACTTGGTCCAAATTACGCTGGGCCGGCCATATTCTCGCTATCATGCGTCCATCGAACCAGTGATAATCACGGCCTGGTCCTCGGATCATCCTATCGGAACGCCTCACCCTCGTCCTCATTCCCTGCTGAAGATGGTAATGACTTCGCGCTCCCAGAATACCGCAATACCCGTCAGCCTAACCATTCCTCTCTCCGAGGAGCGAGATGTTATCACATTCCAGGTTCAGGACATCTCGGAACTCTCTCTGGAATTTTCCTTTTACCCAAAGTTTGGCTCGAAAACGATTGGGCGTGCAGCCGTGCTATCCTCAGTATTCGAGAACGTCAAAGACAGCAAAATCATCGCATTGGCAATCTTGGACCACCGTCTGCACATCATTGGTCGAGTAGAATTCGAAGCACGTATCATACGGCCGTTCACAGGCGCTACGCTGCAGCTTGGAGGAGCCATCGAAACATATTGGAAATCAAGCGGTCACGTCCCCCAGAAGAGCGACCACACGGAGCTTTTGACCGTGGATCATTCCGCACTCGATTCGACACATACATCGCCGTCGAATCGTTCGATTTTGATGGGTTCCTCTGGATCGATGATCGTGTCCTCACTGTCTCATGAGTTCCTCACGGTTGTGGTGCAGGGAACGCGGGATCACGTTCCAGTCGTATATCCAGAATGGAATCTGCCGGTAGATGGGTTGAACATTGGAGTTTCGGACGTGACCTGTACGCAGTTCACGTCGATAGCGAGTAAGAACAGGAGACATTTGTCGGGGCCTCCTTCTCGAACGGTCTCGGTACAAGATTGGGCCACCCTCCTTGGAAACGCGATGCTCACTCTAGAAGGTTTATTGGCGGTCAGATTGTGTTTATCAGATCCGAGCGCAGTTCTCCCCTCAACTTACCACTTTTTTTTAGATACTCCCTCCCGATCTGGGTGTAAACCTTAATGTCGCGTATCCGAATCGCGCAATCCGAGATTCGTATAGCTTGGGACATTGGCTCGATTTGAACTCGTACGTCGAGTCGATCCTCATGGTCATCTATCGGGCAGCCTCCACCCAGTCACGCCGCAAACTTTGCTTCCTCTCGTTCTCGCCCTCTGTCTGCACGGCCTTGAACTGGAAACAGCCGAATTGTGAGTGGGAAAAAAACTCCTTTTTCCGTATGAATGGGTTCTACCATTTTTGTTTTGCTTGCCTCTCCTTTTTTTTTTCTTTCCTTTTTTTTTCTTCCTGCTTCATTTACTGAGGACGAATGCGACGTTTGGTCTAGATCCAGTCTTTTTCGCTTCGCATTGCGGTTTACCGGAGGAAGAGAGAGCCAAGTGGCGTCCGCCACGACCTGAACCTGAGACGGACAGACGATGCAGCAGCGTCGCGGCAGCAGTTGAATTCGCGCGTACGAACAACCTCTTGGGCGTGTTTCTCAATGCTCGATTGCTTGTACGTAAATCCTGTTCTAATCACCCTTCGGATTATTTTTTTCCCCCCTTTCTCGATTCTCATCATCTCTAAATTTCTAATCTCAATTTTCCTTTTTTCTTTTTTTTTCTTTTTTGATTTGGCTTTTCCCTATCCTATCTCAAAAGACGAAAGTCCCTGCCTTGATCCAGGGCTCCAAGGACTCAAACCTCCTACTCGGGGCGTTTGGGGACACGGACGAAGTGGCAATATTACAATCGATCCCTGGGCCACCCATAGGCCGGCCAGATGCTACTTGGGCGCGAGGCGTCGTGCGGTTTATCGACAATACAAACCTGGCGGCGGAGTAACTCTGCGCGTGGGGGCGATCGCAAAGGGGAAGAAGGTTGTGGGGGGACGAACACGGGAATGGGTGTGTAACGAGTATGCATGACACGATGTGCTGGATGCTAATTACAACAGAGAGGGATGGTATGTACAGATGCAATGCCGATAAATCATGAGATATGATTGTCCTGATGGAATAAATGACAATGCAGACGAATGAGAAGATGCGGATTTTGGCAGAATCTGTCCAAATCAGGTCGGGCCAGGGCTTTGTCTTTCCACAAGTGCCCACCCAGTGTCGTCGGACATGAATGCCCGGTATAATGCTGCGTATGAATGAGCTTTTGCCATAAGCTCTTCGTGAGTTCCGAACTCGGTGATGGTCTGTCGATGGGGGCGAACCGAACCGACAAAAAAGCAAAAAAAAGAATTTAGAGTCAGGTTTTGATCTCGAGGAAGATAAAGACGAATGTCATGAAAAAGGGACAGATGCGTACCCCATTTTCGAACATGGCGACTGTACCGCACCCAATCCCGACAAGCAAGCCACCACACCGTCATCCAGTAAGTCGCGGTTTTTTTTGGGGGGGGAAGAGGAATCGAGAAGGAGAAAACGATCAGTAGGGAACGAAGACGAAGCGAAGGTCGATTATTCGTGCTCACTCTTATCCGCTCTCCGCACCGTCGATAGCCGATGTGTGACGAAAAGGACCGTTCGTTTCCGCTTCTGGCCATCATGAGTGGTCGTGCATCCCCGTGTGATACGTTCGAAGAGCTCGTTTTGCGCCGCGGCGTCGAGTGCACTGTTCGCTTCGTCGAAGACGTACAAGTCGGCGTCTGCACGCATAAACGCCCTCGAGATGGCTACGCGTTGCCACTATAAGATGAGATAGAGGAAGGGATGGAAAAAAAATAGACGAAACGGAATGAAAATGTCAATGATGAAGGGATCCCAAAAAAGGGGAACAATAGGTTTTTTATGTCCGCATTAGCATTTATTTTGGACAAAATAAGAAGAGTTGAGAAGACGACGCGGTGCTTACCTCCCCGCCCGACAATGAACACCGGTCACCGCTCGCTCCATAACAGAAGCTGAATCCGTCGTGGAGCACAGAGTCGAGACCGCTGGGTAACTCTTGAAGAAGCTTTTTTCCACCTCCGGCATTGAGTGCTTCTCGAATGGCCAGGTCTGAACCCATATCCTGGATGCACCCGACCCCCACGTTTTCTCGAAGGGAGGCGTTGAACTGCGAAAAGTCTTGGAACACGGCCGACATGTGCGAATGCAGGTCCTCTGGTGCGTATTTTCGGACGTCGACGTCGTTTATTCGGAAACTCCCGTCATCAAAATCATAGAGTCTGTCCAAAAAAGAAAAGAAAAAAGAAAAAAGAAAAAAGAAGGGGAAAAAAAGGTGACCCGCCGCCGCAATAGGATCAACAAATAATCAGATTGAGTGGAGAGAGGGGCGGAGGAGTGCACTGCATCAGTCATCCAATTGCGCCGTTTTTATCCTTTTGCCCGAGAGAGCGCGTACCTGAGGAGGACATTGAGAAATGTGGATTTCCCCGAGCCATTGTAGCCTTTAAAGAAAGTTCACCCCATCGTCAAAAAGGCAAAGTGGACTGATTGAACCCGGGGCAGGGAATACACCCACCTACGATTGCTACGACCTCTCCAGGCTCTACACGGAAGTTGACATTGTGTAATGTCGGTACGGTTTGCCCAGGGTACGTGAATGACAGTCCACTGTGATGGGAGGAGACGTGAGCAGAGCGCTCATAATGAATTTGATCACGTAGATCCCACCATGAAAGAAACCACTGCGTACCTTATATCGATCTTCATTCCAGCCTCCTCGCTTTTCACATACTCCTCTTTCTCCTCTTTCAGCGGTTCCATCTTGGGCTCTAGTATGAGCGCGACGTGGAAGGCTCCGAGGAGAAAGATACCCTGGTAAAAGAGGCGAAGTGACGTCCCAAACTCTGAAATTGTCGCGAGCAGGAGCTCTGCCGTCGTCCGATACATCGTCACAGCACCGAGGGAAGCTGAAGAGAATTGGAGGGCCAAAGGCAGCTTCAGGAGAAATGTATTGGAAAACTTGTGCCACCAAAAGAAAAGAAAAGAAGAAGAAGGAAAGGGAGCCGAACAAACGGAGAGAGTGAAAAAGAGAGAACGAAAGGGTGGTGATGATGGAGGAACTATTAGGGGGAAAGGTGAGAGGAGGGGGAAGGGTGAACGCACCGTTTGGATCAACGAGAAAAACTCGAGAGACGTCGAATGCGCAAATGTTTGGGCTGCCGTCGTCGTACTATCGAGCACAGAGGTTGGCTTGATGGCCAACGCGCGTTTTGCCTCCGCCCACGACTCGAGGATCCACTGTCTCATCCCAAACAAGAGCACCTCTCGCTTCGATCGCTCCGAACACGCGAGCATCTTCATCCGCTCGTGTGTCTCCTCCAGCTTTGATTCCTCCGACTCCTCGAGCGAGTGGGACCACCTGTCCGTGGAGAACGCGAGTCGGGAATTGAAGAAGCTCAAAACGGAAGGAAACGTGGCCATGGCCAGAATCATAATCTCCGTCCAGTGTTGAGAGCTCTGAAAGGCGCGTGCGGACGAGAGCGACATGGACCACAGGACGAACGCTTGGGAGACGATTTCGGCCAGGGTGGTGAACATCCGGATCATGTCCAGTGGCGAGAGGAGCATAAAGCTCCCCATAGCCGAGAACGAACGCACGAACATGTCCGCTTCGCCTAGAATGTCCGTTATCTCTGGGTCTAGAAGGGCCGGCATGTCCAGTTTGAGACGGATGCTCATCTGTAGGTACTCGACGTGATACCGTGCCGTTTGCTGGACGACATCTTCGTTGTGAGTACTTTTGAAAACCAACAAAGATTAGTCGATAAGGAAAACAATAGCAATAGCAGCAACGAGAACGGGTTAAAAATGAGAGGTGAACGACGCACGCAAATACGTGGAGGAGCGTCTCTGCGAACATCCGGAAACCATCCGTAAGGAGGAGTTGCCCCAAGCGGCCAAAAGCCATACTTTCTGTTGTAAACAAATGTTGGACCTATCGATAGTGAAAAACGCCTTAGTACAATTTTTCGAACTTGCATATATACAAAGAATGCGGCTTTTTGGGTAGAATGAATCCCCTACCTCGTCAAGAATCATGGCACGAGAGTAGCCGCGGACAGCTGGGAGCAAACCTCTGGCTACATTGAATAAGAGGAGAAGAGTAGTCCGCATAGGATGTAGTTTCCACAAGGAGACGAACATGTCCAATAGACAGAGTTGGATGATTTGAATGGCATGAATAAGATTTCTCCATGAGAACTCTCGTTGGGAGCCTGCGGGAAGGGGATTGGAGGAGCCTTTGGAGGTTCGGGAGCCTTTCCAGGCTTGGAAGATGGGGGAGCTATGGTGATGAGCAAGCCTTGTGAGGGTTGACTTTATGGACCCATTTGGAAGATGACCGTCTACACTGGACGGTCTTCGTTTAAACGTAGGCATGGAGAACGGAAAGCCCGTGCCAAAAAGTGGGGGTGGGGAGAGAGGGCGAAATGACCTCGTCCGAGTGCAGCCCGTTGGAGAGAGGGAGGGGATTGAAGATGACGATGAGAACGAGTACGACGGAGAGGACGGGTCCAAGTTGTTGCAAAGGGCGCAGGAACTGGAGAGGCGTTGGGAGCGAGCTTGGAGGAGAATTGCCATATAAAGTTACGTGCGACCAAAGGTCGGCCCAGCTCAGCCACGGATGCATGCGAGCGAGTAAAGGAATGGGCCAGTTGTACGGTGCGGGATATCCAACTTGACTCGCGTTCATTGTCCTCTTTCAGCCCAGCTCGGCCCCTCAGGTGCGCGCGCGAGCACCAGGCCTGTCCCTTTTGGCTTTTCTTTTCCTTTTTCCCTTTATTCTTTTTTCTCTCTCTTTGCTTCGCATCGCACCTGCAGCACTATCTCCTCCGATAGCAGACCCGCTGACCCTATACGGAATAGTTTTGATGATTTCGAGAGGGGATAAATACCGATGACTTTTGGCGTAATTCTGGCCCTGCTTCTGTCTCCCTCCCTCCCGGCTGGACACAATGGGAGATCTCTTTTTGCTCGCTCTGGCCTGACCGAGTGGAGACGCACGGAGGTGCTTGAGCCGGAGGAATGTGAATTAGGTGGTGCTCAGTGACGAAATTAAGCGTCCAGATCGAGATCTGAGCCTCGTTTTAATGGCGCTGGTCCGATAACGCGCAAACGGGCACAAGCGGTTGGTGGCAAAGGAATGCGAGTGCGAGTGCGAGCTCAGTCACCCACCATGACCATGCAGCTCCCGCACGCTCGCTGCCTCGAGGCTTTCAAATCTTCAAATCTTCGGCGGCAGTGTGTCACGAAAAA
>WSTO01000044.1:0-40940 GCA_019627685.1 Serendipita sp. 399 | reverse complement strand
ATATGTCGCGATGGTCACTGCCGTCGTCTTGCTCATCACCGAATTGGGAGGCGCCATCGGTAGTGCGATCGGTGAGTAGTCGTAGTCATAGCCACCTCTCCTTCTCTCCTGTTTTTGTTTGACTTACGACTCCCTCCTCTCCCTCGACTGGTAGCCGGAGCGATATGGACAAACTTGATGCCTCGTAATTTGGCAAAGTACCTGCCCGATGTATCCGAGGAGGAACGCAATCGGTTGTATGGATCGACCATCTCCATCGCCACGTTGGATCCCTCGGACCCAATCCGCATCGGTGCGATTGCGGCATACGGAGACACAATGAAGATTCTAATCATCGTCGCCTTGGTCATCGGTACGTCGACGTGAAAAAAAAGGCTCTCCAGTGCGCGAGTATGGGGACTGACGAACGAACGAACGAATAGGCATCCTCCCAATCTTCATTGCGCTCCTCATGCCCAACTATTACCTCAGCGACGCGCAAAACGCGATTGACGGGTTGGACATCACCGGCAAGAAAGTGGCGGACTCCCAGGACCCAGCTACAGAGGATCCAACGGATGTCAAGCCGGCGGAGGGCGGAACGTCGTCGCTATTCGCGAAAATTAATGTCTTTGGAGGTCGCTCGTCAGTCCCGAAGAATAGCACGAACGTATAACTACACCATTCGCCTCCGAAACAAATCAAGACGAGTTCCCTCATTGGGATCTCGGCTCAGGAAGGGAGTCTTCTCCCCCTCTCTCCCGGCCTCCCAACGGTCCCTTCGTTTTATTTGTTGCAGTGGTGGCCGAATTCTGCGCTTAATAATGCACGAATCTTATTAATGCCAAACATCTAACCTCTTGTATTGGTCGTAACGATCCTCCGTATCTCTGTCAATTAAAAAAAAAACAAGAAATCAACGTGTTTTTACCTCTACTTTTTTTCGTCTTCGACGCTTATGAAAGTTGTTCCGAGTGTGTGATGAATGAGAGCATCGAGCCGTGAATCACCCCTTCGTTTGAGGGGCCGCAACAAAGCACTCGTCCCATTCGCCGCTTGGTGTTCGCTGACCTCGACGTGATGAAAGCGTATACTTCTGGAGTATTTATATATAGGTTAGTCCTCAGGGTCAAAAACGCCAGGAGATGACGAAAGTGGTTAGTGTGAGTAGCCAAGTTAATCACAGTGGGTCCTAGTACCTCCTGAATCGACGATAGAGTAGTAATGTCTACTATTCCCTCGATTATATCACATAATAGGACTTATGTAGAAGCGAGGACGACGTAACTGGTGCTACCAGTGATAAATAGGCTATCATAAATAGGAGGTCGCCAAAGGGCACGTCGTGTATAAATAGCTCTACGCGTGACTTTTTTGGCAGTTTCTCTAAAATACTGTTTATATCGTATGACTACATCGATACCTTGTCGGAGGGTTAGCCAGCAGTAGCTACTCAAAAGGTTGATAGTAAGATTTGAGGGAGGCGGGTCCGTCGAGGTAAAACATGTCATTATCACGTATTTTGTCTTCCATTACTTCTCGATTGATGTATATAGACCGGTTTGTGGAGGACTACTCCAGGGTGGGGTGACGAGGTTGAGGTCGAGTTGTGTGATTGTTTGGAAGGAGTGCCTTTTTCTACATTTTGGATGTTGTGATTGGTCGACTTGGAGTTGTAACCACGCCTGGCCACTGATAGGCCCGACCAGGCGCAGCTCAAAATAAACCTAACTCCTGGTGGCTGCCTAAAGCCTTGAACTCGATCTCTCAATAATTAAAGAGCTAATAGATACTCAGGAGATGGAAAATGTCTTCTTTTTGAAGATGGGAGACGCTCATCCCAGGTTGAACGCGTGTAGTGGACGAGAAGAGCGCCGCACGGGAAGAATGCGATTGGTACCTCTGTAGTAGCCATTCATTAGACTCGTTGAGCCCATGAGGATACGGTGAGGCAGCAATAGAGACCGCGTCTATTGATTAGCCAAAGGGTGGCAAAGAGCCTGATTGTCGTCTCTTTACGCCGCCGTTCACCTCTCCCCCCCAGTTGACGCTGACCAAAACGATGGGACTTGGTTTTGGAGACATCGTTCATGCGGCTATTCCATCTATCGCCCCTGCTTTCACCATCTCAGGCTGGGAGGTCATCATCTATAGTGGTATCCATATTGGGAACACGCCACCCCCAACGGGACAACAGCGCTGGTGTTATTTCATCCAGAACTGTGCAGACTCTGCCTGTGCTGTCTTCGATGTGAGGGCGGGAGTACCCATTCTCGCCCTTCTTCCAGCCCATCATGTCTGCGAAGTACCTGATAGCACCCATGCCGTAGCGATGGCCCATATCAATGGGACGTTCGGTCCCTTTATCCAATTGTCTACGATCAAGGGTGTGCTCGAATCCATGCAACGCTTGCAAGCATTGCTCATGGGCGAAACAACGCAAAAGATCGGAGAGCCGTTGTTCAAAATGGCGACCTGGGCCTATTCCCTTTGAAACATAGCTACAAAGACGATTTCCACTCACGGAAAACTGCTTTCGGGAGGGGCTGTAGTCATGACTACCCTGAAACAAGCCGGTAAAGGCCAAGCTGTCGTCGGAATCACAGCAATAGCATCCGTTCTGTCATATATTCTCGTCGAGTTGGCGGCAGCAAACAAAGAGTTCCCTTGGGACCAAGAGGGGATGAGACTAATTGGACGAGCAGGTACCGTTAATAACTGTGACCACGACGTGTTTGCTCACAACTATGTTCAAACAGGGCAGTTTGTGGGCGGGGTGGTATGCCTGAAGGCTGTATCGATGGCTGGAATTGTGAAGGGATTGAGTGGAGCGGGCATTATGTCTGGTCTCAAGGCTCTCGGGGCCGCTCTATGGATGCCACACGTTGTGGGTGGGCTGATAGTATGTGCTATCGTGATCGCTGTCTGCACTGGACTTGCCTTGCTCGCGTATTGGGGATGGCGAAGGTGGCGCCAAAGGGAGTTGAAGGAGTGGAAATACCAAACTTTCGTGCAGGATTTCCAGAACAAAGGATATGCACAGTTGTCATCTTATGAATTCTGATTTCATTCAAAAGCTCGATGCTATCAGCAATGTCAGGGGGTGGGAACATGCCGCAAAAGTCGATACAGCGAGCGCAACTTCTATACATAGTAAAGCTACCCTTGAATGTCTACTTGGGCTCTTCACCATGCACCAATGTTCCAGGATTATGAGCTACCTGATGACCTACAGTCGAATTAGTCGTCGTGTCATAAACGCATCTATGGGATGAGACACACCATGCTGGTCCTCAAACAAGACTTTTGGAGGGTTTTTTACTCCCTTTCGATCCGCTTCCTCTTTCGAGGTGACGATATCCGCGACAACGCCCGTACGTTTACCGCCTCGCATTTTGGTGGCGACCTCGTCTCCGATTTCGATGGGCTCGCCCTCTTTATCGACGATTTCTTCCTGCTTTGAGGACATCTTATGTGCGAGAGTATATACGTATGAAGTAAATGATTGCTGAAAGAGCGAAACTAAGAACGTACTCGTCACCGGGGTTCTTATACATAGAGACAAGAGCCCCAACACATGAATGATGTCAACTCTCACGCAATACTCTACCTTTCTTCACACCATTATATGACGAATATATAAATAAATAGACTTATCATCTGGGTATACGAGGAGTCTTTCATTTCGTATTCCATATTCGCCTGTTACTGGCGCATGAAAGCAGGTCTGAAGTTACTCGTCCTTACAATATGAGACCTAAACGAGCATACAGGGTATCCAGCAAGGCTCTCAACCAAAGGAAAAGGGAGATCGGTCCTAGAAGGGAGGGAATCACTATCCCTAGAGGGTGGGGTGCCCCCACCGAAGATGGGATGGGATTCCCCTTCAGACTAGATAGGAAATTTCTCCACGAAGAGAATGGGAATTGCCTATCAATAAAGATGAGAGCTTCATCTCCACTCAATACTTATAATAATATTCATGATCGAATTTCTGGCGAACACGATTTTATTGATTGTATTAAAAAATGGATGATCTGAGCGTGTATGTATATAGCTGTATCGAGCAGATGAAAAACAAGTTACACAGGTATGAGATAGCGAGAAGACAGTACAGAGGACAAACAACAAGAAATAGGGATGAAGACCGCCGAGATGCTTTATTGTACGTACGAAGGAGGCGGCGTTTCTCCACGAACACTACTATCGAACCCCAGACTCTCTCTACGGACGAGACGACCACTCTGCGAAGACGCGAAATCGTCGACCATCGGACTCGGTCTATCAGCCATCGTCGACATCCTCGTTCCGCTCCCCGAATACTCCGTATTGGGCGTTCGAGGCGGCGAAAGACGGGTAGGGTTGGCGTTGTTTGTGTTGACATTGAGAGCCGACCTCGAACCATTCATCATCATCTGCCACTTTCGGCTTCCCGCGCCTTCGAATGCATACGGCGTCGACGTTCCTGTTGCTCCTCCTCCCGGTCGCGAGGCAGTTTCTAATTCGGATTCGGCGTAGGGTTCCGCCTCCGTCTCCTGCTCCTCTTCTCGTTGACCGAAAGGGTGCTGATATAGTGGTGACCATGGGGACAGATGGACCGGTAAAGGGAGAGTCTCCCTCGGAGATACCGCGAGGTCGAGTGTGCTTGTCGTTTGATGAGGATGGTCTGGGCCGAGCGGGGGATATCGGGAAATGGATTGATGAGGAGATTCTGCACTACGGGTCGACCGTGCGGGCGACCGTACAGGCGATCTCGCCTGCAGTTCCATGCCCGGCTCTCGTTGATACGTCCGTAAGTTTTTATCCTCATCCATCTCTGGGATCTCTGCACAAAACGATGAATATCATGGATAGACAAAACACAGCAAAGAGCTAAGAGACGTACCTTGGTGTTTGAATTCCGCGCCATTCTGCCGTCGTTTCTGCCTGACAAACCACAGGAAGATGGCCGTCACCAACAAGAGAACCAGCGCTCCAAATACAACGCCAATAATCGCACCCGGGCTGAGTTTTTGATTTTGGTTACCACCCGTGCTGGCTACATTCGCCAAATCGGCGCCCCCGGAAGCAAGGACAGACCCCGTTTGGCTCCCCAAGCTCACGTGCAGTGATTGGAGTGCGCCAGTATTAGTAGTCGCCTGCGAGCCCCCGGACAATGGCGATATCGTCTGGCCAGAGATCGTGGATCTCTGGCTACCGGACACGAGAGGCAAGGTCGACTGCGAGCCCGATGGACTGGCGAAAACACGTCAATGGCTGCGGAAAGAGAACATGGAAGAATAAGAGACTGACATTAAAGCAGTCGAGGCGGAGGAACCCGACCCCGACCCGGAACTCGAACCCGAATCGTCATACTCAAAGTGATGAATGTCCACGAACCGCTCCTGGGAGCGGTCGCTTACAAAACTCGCAGTGTCGAAAAGGACACTTATTCGATGATCCCGTGATGGATCGAGACCAGACTTGGTGTAGATGTTTTGCGACTCGACCGTGACGGGGGAGTATGTGTCGATATGCTGAGATTCTATGCCGTCTATCCACACCACAGCCTTGCCTCCATTCGGTGCTATTCGTGTGAACCAGGAGACGCTCCCCCCACGAAACACAAGGCTGGCCTCGGTAGCATTGCCTTTTGTTCGATGCGAGGCGGAGCCATCGGAGAGACACGAAAGCCACCTACATCAATTTGGAGAGAAAATATCAGCATAAGCTCTTCCTTTCTATTATATGTGGGTACAAAAAGACGGTGGTTACACGTACCATTCTCCTTGGCAAACTCTTGTGCAATCTAGGTCGCACACTCTAGGAAGGTAGGCAATCGCGGGGTCATTATGTGAGACAGAATGTACGGCGGCCAATCCAAAGGGAAATTTGTAGATAAAAGCAAGAAATAAGAGGTGCTTGAGCCCGGGTAAATCCATAACGAGCGTCAGGACTCGTTGGAGAGAGAAGATTGAAGGGGTCAAGCGGGGCCAATGGCCCTATCGTAGTCGAGGTCAAGAAAGGGATGTGAAGTTGATTTGTGAGCGTGAACGTACTTTATACATCTGCGGTGATAAGCAAAGCAGCAGGCGAGAGAATCTAACCCTGTGGGAAACGCAGAAGTCTTGGAGTGCAACCGAGAAGTAATGTGCGCCCGATTTGAATGGAAAGTCTATGCGATATTTCCCACCCTCCGGTCCTCGGGGGTCTTCAATCTGGGTTTGTAGATCTCCTTCCGCCCCTCTCTCTCGCGCACCAAGGTGCCACTGCTCTAAAGTGTCGCCGGACAGTCGTTAGGTCCGCTTAAGAGCGTCCGTGCAGACGGACCAGGTGCTACGTCGTCCACTGCCGCCTAGTTCCATTTTGCTGGGTGTTTCGAAAAGTTCAAGCGCACTGGCATGGGCTGGATGATTCCCATCAGCGCGGTACAGTCGAGAGCTGGGAACATTGCTTTCCAAGCCGCTCTCTGGCTGGGAAGACACACAAGTCTGTCAGCTGAAACACTCGTAGGGCAACCTCCAGTATGTACGTACGCATTCTAGCGAACACATGTACAATATCCACCACTCAGCGCACATGAATTCACACGTGCGCGCACCCAAGCCTCGAGATCATAATTAAAGGCGACAGAAGGGCGCTGCACCAGAGGCAGCTGGATGGTAATCCTTCGTGAAATGATGATAGAATTAACATAATCCCCTCTAAAGTTCAAATCTCTGGATTTGAACGCCTTTTCTGGGCCGAAAGCGTCGAACAGACGATGACGGTTGAAGTTGGCGAAGGCCAAGGTTGGACTCTTTCGACGACATCGGATATCTGGCTTTCTCTCTCTTGCATCTAGAATATTTACTAATGATATAGATGCCTCTCACGACGATGCTCTTGAGCGTTTAACTGGTCTGCTCTCGAACTATCTGTCTCCCGACAAAAAAAGTTGCTTCCATAGCACGGCCCGCCCCTTCAAAACATGGAGCCATACCAAGAGTAGGGATATATAGTAATGTAAGGAGCTCAAAAATTGTGTCAGAACAACGCTTGTGCACGGCTTTCGCTCACGACGTCTGCAATCTTCCATATTCGGCTCTAGACGAACGTGATGGCTCATTTTCGTAGCGACGAGCTCCTTGTATCATCTCTCTATAGGGGAAACCAGTCATACATTTAAATCACATTTCAATGATGTTATTCTCCAGATGAAGTGTGAGGCGAGGCGGAGCTACCTTCCGCACGGAAGTCCAGAGGCTCCAGATTCGGAGGTCAGGTATCGCAAGTACGAATTGAATGCTGACTGGCTACGGTTATTGGATGGCCAACAAGATCGAACAATGTTGGCCGCAGAGAAAGACATACGGTCCGCAATCCCGCGATCGAATGCGGATAACCGAGATAACGAAAGTCATGAAGAATGATAAAAGACAGCTAAGTGAGTTAGCGAGGTGATTAGCCTGCTATTGCTGCACTGAGGAGGGAAGTGGCTTGCAATTCAAGTACGTAGACTTCGATTTCGTCCCATTCTCTCGTCGGGAATCCACAAACTCCGAATTGATGAATGGCTTTGAACCTCTAGAACCCACTGGTCAGTTGCGCAAATCAAGGTTCCTTCACGTTCTATGGACGCCTTCGGCGACTTATGCTCAGCTGCCCTGCGACTTCTCCTCCACCGATGTAATATAACCTTACGGAATTCGATCATTGCCCGCGGTGTGCGTGACAAGAAGAACGGCCCCCTAGATATTCGTGGATGCGTTGATCACGGTTCCTCTACAGGGCTATGTATATCTATGGAATGTTTTCAGCCTGTCTCCGGGCCGGGACCCACCATAGAACTTATACGGTATCTAGGGAACGAGCTAACGAGTAGACATTCTGCAGAAAGTCACTTTGGTCTCGTCTTTCTTTTCAACCCACCAGAAGGCAAATTCCCCATCCCCTCATGAGTTCGAGAGTGAAGTACACGCGTACGATTGAGATTGTGGTTAGGTGAGACACCTTCCGCGATTTGGCGATTGAAGAACTCATCCACTGGCAGAAGAGGCGAATTTGCGGATAACACGGCGTTAATGTTAGCTTTCAAACCAAATGGTAGTGCGCATGAAGCACAATACCCCATATGCTGGAAGTGAGAAGTGCTCAAAAGTTACGAACATCTCTAATGACGATTCGAAGGACTGCGGAGTTCTCTGCCAAGGGTACGTAGGAGAGATCACTTCTCGGTGCTGTGCGAGTTCCATTATCTATCTCTAGAACCGGGTTCCACGCAAGTTGTCTACGAGAATCAGTGAGTCTACTACGAGGTTTTTTGAGAGAACGTCGCTCACATCTAGTAAGACTTGTGTTTGGGTATCCAGAGATGAACAAAGAAGGAACAGTCGTCGAAGGATTGACTACTTGGAGCAAGATCGACGTGAATACTCGTCTCCTCAACTAGCGGATACAGCTCTCTGACGGCTGTTTAGCCCGACTACAAGACCTCCCTCACGCAGAAAGACGATCACGTTCGTGTATTCACTGTGAGTTGCTCAGCTCGTCCCTGAGGACTCCTCGTTAGCTGATCGGAGAGCTTTAGGAACCTCCAGTCAAAGGCCAAACAGACGCTGTATCCGTGGAAAATATGACAGACGACCATCATGATATAACACTAGGTAACTTTTCGCTCGTGACAATTCGCGTCCAACATTCGATGAACTGAGCTCATCCACTAGGATTCATTTTGGAGGGCGACCAGCAACTGTCTACACCTATGGTTATGTTTGACAATATAGAGTATGTAAACCGTTTTCTTGGCCCGCTAATCTGACGAGCCTGATCCCAATTCGTAGTGCTGGAGCAACGGTCGCGGTCGAGTTCGTACCTAAGGTTTCCGCTTATGTGACCTCACGGTACAGACAAGGCGCTGTCCTGAAGGATCCAATCAAAACCCTTGCGGACAGCGAGAACCCCGATGGAGTCGAAACCCCCGAAATCTGGAGTGCGAACCTGGCAGATTTGAAGGAGCATACGCTGTTGATGTTTACGAAGAACCCCGTATCCGGGGTGTATTCACTGAAGCGAGCAATGCTGTTCTGACCAGGGTCAACATTTCTTTACCAGCGAAATGCCTCTAGGCAACCCTGTGGCTTGTTGTCTATTCGATGCAATACAAATTTACGGAGCTCGATTTTCGTGGGCCATGAACCAGGAGAAAGGGCCCGGTGGATATGGGTAGTGGATGCGCTGATCAAGGGTCCTTTCGGGTGATATCTGCATATGGACCGTCGGCGGTGTGACCCTACCATCGAGGTTGGTAGCACATTAGAACTCGTATCGCGTCCCTACGCCCCGATTAGTGGTCCGAACTACATACCCCATCTTGATCCTGTCTTTTTCGACCCTCACCAAAGACAAGCCTTTTATCCACCATGAGCTCGAGAGTCAGGTATAAACGCATAATCACCATTGTTAACAAGTAGGATACCTTTTGCCTCTTGACGGTTAGATGACTGATGCCATGGCCCCGGCGTAAGAGGCGACCTTGCGGATAATACGACATTGATGCTAACGTTTCAACCGAATGGCAGTGCATATACTGCGCAATATTCCATATGCTGGAGGTGAGAAATATCCCAAAGGTTCCGCGTATTTCTAACGACGATTCCAAGGACGGGGGCGTTCCCTTCCGGTGGTGCGTGCGAAGGATTGATCGTTGACTGCATACGAGTTCAGTTATCTATCTCCAGCTCCTGGCTCGATGACGGTTATATATGAGAACCAGTACGTTCCCCCATCAGAATTCTGGATTGGGGTTTGGCTCACAGCCCAGTAAGACTTGCATTTGGATATCCTCAGCTCAGTGAAGACGGAGTAGTCCTGACTATGGCGACTTGGGGCGAAGTCGACGTGAGCGATCCTCTCTTCTCATGTCATGAATCTGGCTTCTTAACATCGCCTAGCCCGACCAGAAGATTTCACTCAAACAAAACGAAGCTGGAGTACGCACCTTTACT
The DNA here is from genome assembly GCA_019627685.1 of Serendipita sp. 399. Taxonomy (NCBI): domain Eukaryota; kingdom Fungi; phylum Basidiomycota; class Agaricomycetes; order Sebacinales; family Serendipitaceae; genus Serendipita; species Serendipita sp. 399. The sequence continues at coordinate 30,996 of WSTO01000044.1, read as the reverse complement.
GTCAGTTGCCTAGTCTACCCAGATGCGGGACCGCTGGTTAGCTCATCGGAGAGTCTTAGCGTCCTCCAGTCGAAGGCACAAAGGACGCCGTTTCCGTCGACAATCTCACCGAAGAAAACCAGGACTTAGCGCTAGGTAGCCTCCACTCGCGTCAGGCTGCTTCCCTTAGTCAACATACTCATTTCGTCCACTAGGATTCGTTTCGGATCCTGGAATGCCACCTATACCTGTCATCCTGTTCGATAGTGTAGGGTAAGTAAGCTACTTCCTTGACCTACTTGATCCGAAGGGCTGAAGTTCCTAGTCCTGATTCAGGGGTCGTGGTCCGGTTCGCACCGTTGGTTTCCGCTTACGTTACGTCCCAATATGAGCAGGGCGATGTTTTGAGGGAGAAAATCGAAACCCCCGCGATCTGGAGCGCAAACATGACGAATTTGAAGGAATACACTACGTTGTTCTTTTCGAGGAACCCTACGACCGGAACGTATTCATTTAAACAAGCACTGACGGTCTAGACTATCTTCGTTATCATAGAGACCGTACCGTCACGAATATGACCTTCTTTCCAACGCTAAAATGATTTCTGATTCAACAGATGTTGAGGAATTGCCTACCACGCATTTTCAGCGTGAAGATTAAACGAGTCAAAACCAAAAAAGTAAGTGACCATTTATGCTCGACGTTGGACGACCGAAGTCTGCAACTTGGTCTCCGACCACATCTACGGCGCAAAACACAAATTTCACCAATACCCACTACTTTCCCTTGAATTCATCATTCGGTCGTAAAACTGCACTTTTGCGCTTCTTGTCCTTAGCGCCTGCCCGGTTCCATCCGTTGTAACATTGAGCTCGCCAGTGAAGACCTCGGATCAGTGGTATCATTCGACGATCTCGAAGACTCGTAAGTGCTTATCGTTCATTGCTAGGCGTTGTTTCCGGAGCTGGTTTCCTAATTCGAGTTACAGGTTTTCCAGGTCCGTTGAGTGGTCGGCTTCTCCTACTGATCCTCGGGGATGGATCTTTGCATAGGGTATACAGCTTAGTGAGAGCACATGATGAGGGTGTTCATCGCGGATCGAGAAAAGAGAAAGGTCCATCAACGCCGCCACCGTTTTGACCCCTCGGTTAGGATAAGAAGACGTTCCGATGAGATGGGATAGCGGGTACAACATGATTAGCGGCTTATTCTTCCAAAGGAGTGGAACAAGGGAAAGACAACAAGAGAATAGGTGTTCATTTACCGTCCAATTATACAGGCTCGAGACGATTCTCCACGTGCGAATCATGTTATCTCGCATGTGTGGCTCTGCAAACTTACGGTCTAATGGAGTCTTTCTAGCACGTTATTGGATAGCAGGCCGAATTCTCACTGGGCAGTTATGCCACGGCCCGTTTCGTCCTTCTATCCCCTTATTTTCCAGTACCCGAACGTCAAACTCATGTCATCCTCTCCAACATAATCGACTTCTTCCACCAACGGTCCCTTATCGCCTTGATGGGGAACTGACCCAGGTCCGATACTCCCGGTGACATATTCATAGCCATGCATCTCCTCTTTAACAAGGAACGTTCGCTCTCAATATAAATCCCTAGGATTGTGCACCGGGAACGACGGCCTCCACGGGATTTGCAAGCGTGGATCGTTCCTTTCGGTTTCCTGTGGACACTCTCGAAAAGCTCTCTCTTCGCTTCGGAGGGGCTTACATTCAGGAAGCTCCATCTCTCGGCCCTGATGTTGATGCCCAGGAGGTGGGATAAAGAACTGTGGCTTGGCGAAGCCTGCCCTATCCTTGCGAATCGCCATTTCTCTCTACTTATCGATAACATAATCTACTCCCGGCATGGCAGATAACGGTCCTTCTCTCGCAGCACTAGCAAGATGCGAGCCTCTGCGAGGGTCGATTGTGTGCCGTGTTGGAGCTAGATCAAATAGCGAACCCGATGTGCGCAACTTCTCTAGCTTTAAGTGCAAATTATGCTCTATATCAAGTAGAAGACCGAGAAGCTCTTTAGCTACATGTGACCGCACTCCTCTACCACCGAAGCGAAACTGCCCTGTGCCTCTATAGGGAGTTACAAGAAAGCGGAAGGGATTGGCATCGACAGGATTCAGATCTCTGCGGTCGTATTCGCCGCTCTGCCTATAAAACCCCCTCCAAGATTGTCGAGGAGCCTCATCGGTTCCACCGTTCCATCCCACAAGTCCTACTCGCAACTTTCGAAAGCTTTCGCGACTCGTCTTCGATACAATGACTGAATTCTCTCGCACCTTGAACATCATTAACAGGTATGTCGATAACTTGTATCTGGGGTCGTAGATTTACTCGCTGCTCCAGGGGTGACCTCCCCGATGACACGACCCTCATGTTGTCGTTCCAGCCCATCGAGGGTCTTTACAAGGAGACATATCCCGTTTGCTGGAGGTAAGTTCATCACGTCACGATATGGTCGTGGTTTTAACCGCCCAAAGGGTTGGAACGTTTGCTGCTGACGGTACGTTTACTTTATAACAAGGTTCGACTCTACTTGACGTCAGACCTCTAGCTCCTGGAGCAATGGTAGTCACCTACAAAAATCAGTACGTGCCCGAATGTCGGAGTGAGCCTGTTCTAACACTCTCCCAAGGCTCGCCTATTCGCGTCCTCAAGTTATCAACGGCAACATTGTCGCGGTCTCCACCTGGGTCAATCTCAATGTAAGCAGCATCATCCACCAATCGATTATTTCTGATCCTCTCCCTAGGTTGGCCAAAAGACCACTCTCACCAAGGAGAGCGGCCCATACAAGTTCAGCGTGAGTCTCGGCGTATCCATTTTCACGAAATTTTGAGCTTATTTCGCGATTAGCCCCCTACCTCCGGCGAAAAGAACTACCTCATCGCCGAAAACGATACCGGCTCCATCCAGGAAATGGCCATCGGTAAGAGTCTGCTTTATGGGAGCATTCCCGTTCTCACTTATGCCTGCAGGCTTTACGTCCCAGCCGGGCATGCCTCCTAGCTCGGTTCTCTATTTCGATAAGATCGGGTATGTGATTCGCGCTGCAGGGTTATAGATGCATTTAATACTGACGTTTTGGCTCTACAGAACGGGCTCCAACGTCACGACTCAATTCACGCCGGTCTTGACTGCTTATGTCACGTCCCAGTATCAGCAAACTCAGATCTTGAAGGGTGCTATCCAGACGCCAGCGATTTGGAAGCAAGACTTGGCGGAATTGTCCGAAAGCACTACCTTGATCTTTTCACGCGACAGGGCTACTGGCAGGTATACTCTCGAGATCGCTGGTAGCGTCTAGGTCGTCGTTGACTGTTGCCCCGCCGTACAAGCGCTTTGAAATATGATCGTATTTTTCTTGACCATCTTTGTGACTTGAGCGTGCGCCAATTGTTTCCCCGAAATCCAGACCACTGATGGACGGTGGCGACGATGCGCGTTGGAAAAGGTAGAACAAATCTCCTCTGTGATTGTGAAGCTTCTCTCGTAACGAAGTCTTATTATTGCCTAAGTATTGTCGTTCACGTTGAATAGCTCTAAGTCAGAACAGTTATAGCAGTGGCCAGGAGGGCAAACGGTGGCTAGTTGAACCCGACGTCGTCCAACATTCGTGGCAAAGAGCGATTCGCGACCCTATGTTTGACTCGTTCAATATATCTCGTTGGTATACATGCCTTTCGATACGTGATTCGATGCATGGCGATAGATGTTCGGTTCACCGATTCCAAGGATTGAGTTTTCTATGGCAAATGCAGAAATCGCAGAATTGGCGCAATATGCCCGCAGAGAGACGTAATCCTTTGCGTATCTTCTGTTATCTTCGAGCGAAACATCTCTCAGGGGTGTGCTTTCACGGGCGTACGATAATTAACTCGAGCACGTTTTTTCCAGTTCGCTACCACACTTCTGGAGGACTATTACTAGCTTTCAGGACCTTGGAAAGGGACATGAAGCATTCTGACGATTGATCTGCCCAACAGCAGAAATGCTAACCCGTGATGGTGTCGTTTTCTCCAATGTTGACTCGACACGGAGCACATGTGTTGCTTCTTGATACATAGAGGATGGAATAGTACCCGAAGGGACATATCTCGGCTCTGTAAATTTGAATTTAGGGAGATGACGAACTAAGTCTCGCGTCTCTCGTGACAGGATCCATAGATTTCGCTATTTCTACAACAACAGACACATTAAAATCCCTGTTCTATCTCAATGCGCACTGCTTTCAAGGAAACCTCCTTCGGTATAGCCTGTTCTCCTGTGAGGGCGAGACCCCCGTTTGCCCCAAACCTAGTCATCTCCTGTAGTCCTGCTCGAGGGTTGAACTTGCTAAATCGACCTCATGAGGTTGCTGAGGTTGCTGAAGGAGATATGAGAGGTGCAGACTCGAACATCTCCACTCACCACTAACTTGGACCCGACCATATGGGCCTATGGTTCATTCTCATCGCAAAATCATTTAAAATTCGATTCCATATGGTCCTCTGGCTATAAATGTAAATGCAAGCGATGTGAATACGATTTTACGGGGAGCAATCGGTTCAAAATGGAAAAGGCCGTTCCCCGTCAAAATGGAGGAAGCCGCACTCACTAGACGATTTGAAAGAAAAGTGGTGGCTTCGATGAAACGGGTCTCAGATCATATGGCAGTGGCCCCGATTTGTCGGGTGATTGTTGGCGAAACTCGCCGCTCTCATGACCCTCAAATTCCTGGTTTGGGACGAAGTGATCCTCGAGATCATCCTTCCGTGCGTCTCTGCTTTCACGTGTATACTTTTATCGCTCACTTTCACGTAGTATTCCAGAATTTTTATCTCATTTCTGGCACATCCGTCGGTTGATTGTTGAAGGCGAATGACCTGTCACGGACACGCTTGGTCAACCGACATGAACTAGTCGGCCTCAGACACGTAATCGCGCAGCGTTTGAGGTGTTTGAGGTAGCTGGACAGCGAAGCAGCTGGGCTTCGCGAACGTGTCCCTGAGCATCAAATGGCTAGCCTCCCATATACAAGGCCATGGCCCATCCCCGCGTTCCCACTCCTCTCCGCGTCCTACTAACCTTTCATTACATCTACCGCCCTGTACGTGTCCTCCTCAGCTCGTCCAAAAAAAATGCTATCTAAAATGCTAAATCGAACCCTGCGTCCCTCTTGTAGGTGCTTCATTTCAAATCGCGATAGTTCGCCATGGCCCTTTACGCCACACCCCTGAACGGTCCGCTGTATCACACTGCGCGCTTTAGCTCGTATGGGCGACCACAACTCCACCAACGGATCGCGTACGATGAGTCACTCCTCCAAACCATCACTGAACTCGTCTCGTCCGCGGAGACCACTACCATCAACGCCGCGAAAGCCGTTCAAGAGGCTCAAAACGCACTTTCAGCGGCACAAACTTGGCTTGTTACCTCTCGTAAAGTGTACGAAGGTTATCGGCAAGAGCATCTGAGGCTCAAGGAGACAGTTGCTCGAGCCCGTGCGCTACTCTGCACCACGGCTGCTTGTCTTCCCGACGAGTTGATAGTACACATCGCGTCGTTCTTCGTGTTAGAAGGACGTCGTGCCCATCCAGAGCCCGTCATCGCCCCTGACGTCACCCCTGGTACTCCGATTGAGGAGAATGCAAGCATCTGGGATGATACCGCCTGTCGAGCGTACCCCTTAGCGATGTCTCAAGTGTGTAGGAGGTGGAGGGTAGCAGTTTTAGGAAGTCCGAGGCTTTGGGCGTACCAAATGCCCCTCAAATCGCCTCCTCTCGCCAACCTCTTCGCATTGAGGGCCGGGTCATGTAGCCTCGATGTAGTTTGGACCAACATCGCATCGTCTGACTCCTCCAGTGTTGCGATCTTCGGTCAAACCGTAGATCGATGGAGGAGTCTGAGGGCCAAGATCTCTTCGTCCTTGGGCGACTCTTATCCCTTTACGTCAGCAGGTTCCCATTCTGCTTTGACAACGCTGTTCCTTAGTGCCAATTCGTTTGGCAAAGCACCCGCTTTCTCGACTTCTCATCTCAAACTGATGCCCAATCTCGAGAAACTTGAACTCTCCAACGTACAACTTTCCGTCCCCCCTCCATTCCGACACCCAAAGCCAATCGAGCTGGCGATCAAGTATGGGGGAGTAATCTCATTTCGTGCCAAAGACATGGAAGACATCTCCATTGTATTTCCCAACCTGAAGCGCTTCAAACTGTCCATTCGTGGTCCGTACATCAACAAAGTATCTCCACCGAATACACCCGAACAAGCGATTATCCCGTATTCATTCCCTTCCTTGGAAGAGTTGGATATTAGCGCGAAGGATCTTTCTCACTCCCTTTCTCGATTCCACAGCGCATATCTTCCTCGACTCGCTACGCTTCGACTGAGGGACAATGGACTTCCAGCTGCGGCAACCTTCTTCCAACATCTTGTGCGATCCCGCGCTCCGTTGACATCCTTGTCACTCACCGACTATTCTCCAAATGCGATCAAGGCGTATCGAGGGAGTCGGACTGTGGAGCATCTAGCAATCGCCCCGCTGACCAAAGCGGTCGACATCCTGAAACCTTCGCCGTTCAATCCCCCTGTCTCTCCTACCTCGCCATCCCATGTCAAGGATTCGTCCATCTCGTTCCCAAAGGTCACCCGTGTCACAATTCAACCATTGGCCGTCGTACCAGATGGTGGAATCGGCCGTCATGAGACCTCTTTACTTTCTCATTTGGCGCAAGTGGTACGAGAACGCAATAGGACGATCATGGGGACGTCGTCGTTACACAGCAACACACCCAGTGATATGGAAGAACGTGCGCGTGGTCAAGTAGATGCCAAAGCAGCGATGATGGTCGGGTTTGGGAAAGCTGTCGAAAAGCAGGGCGAGACTCTGAGTGGCCGAAAGAGCGAGGAGCGATTGAGGGAAAGAGAGGGGGTGCTACCGATGGGCGATGACACAATGGCGAGCCAACCCTCCGTTGGGGCATACCTCACACGAGACCTTCCTCCGCTCCCCCCGGCGAGCCCGCCTTCTTCCGGACCTCAATCACCACACTCACATCTTCGTTCTCGTTCGCACTCGGTGAAAAGTATAGGTGAACAGTATGGAGTCGGTGCTCGGAAAAGACGGTTGACGATGAATGGGATGGCGGCTGTACCAATCCTGGAGGTCGAGTATACACCAGTGAGGCCCAAGGGGCAGGCTGCTATGGAGGAAGTTTATTCGGCGCTTGTCGAAGGGAGGATGAGATGGAAGGAAATTGGCATGGATGGCTGGTGAAGGCGAAACGGAATTGCCGTCGTTCCTCTCGCTTAATATCTTTGTGGCTTTGGATCATATAGTATACATGTACTTCCCTATTAGTGTCTTTATACACGCCCAGTTTCTTCTATCACTGCCCACCATCTGTGTGCTCGCGCGCTCGTTGGACAAAGGTCGGCGAAGTTTGGACCTGACCACGTCTAGCGATTGGTACGGTTGCCCACAACGATATCTAATCTTCATTGGGGCAGAATTTAGCTCAAATAGGTCGCTCTACGTTCACTTCTACAGTAACAGAAAACTCCAACGTAACAACTGATTAAACACCGTAGGTAGGCGTGTTTGTCGTTGGCACTAAGCTCCACTGACATTCTGGTCCTCTCGCGTGTGTGATTGTTTATGTCAGCCCACGTCGTCCTCTGGCTGATAGCACCGCCAAAAAGTGGCCAGCATGCATCAACCCACCACAAGACCATCGATATCCTCTCTTCCCGACGAGATTATGCAGTACATCTTCCTACAGTACAGTTGACTTGTACTCAACCTGCACGCTATTCGCCGTACCTGTCGTTTATGGCGGGATTTGGTTGCCGCAGATAGGAGTCTACCACGCCATATTCGGCTCGCCGACGGATGCAACTGCACCAATCAACACGGTGGAGATCATACACGTGACTACTGTTGCCAGTCTCCCCGTCATCTCGGTCAAGCGCTCGCGAGCACGGACGCCAACTTTGACTTATCGCTAGAATTTTCCTCAGACTACCCAATTACGTCGTGGTACGGCGTCAACTGGTCTCACTTTCAGTATCGATGTGTCTCCATGACCATAAGAGGAGCATCTCCGATTGCTACCCAGACCATCACCTCCTTTTCGAAGCATCTTCCTCCACTTTATAGCCTCCAATCACTTTCCATCATGTGTGAGGCTCAGTCTGTATCCGCCCTTCTTGAGAGGTTGCCCAAAGAGGGCGGACAGCTACACACACTCAGGACTGGCTACATAGCAGCAGAACAGGGTTCCCTCGAGGTAACCCGATTTCCGCACGTCTTCTCCCAATTAAAAACGGTTCACGCCGGCTCAAGTTCCCCGTGGCGATCAGTGGGATCCGCCACGGCATTCTTCTCGTCCTTTCACGATCTAAGGTCACTGACGTTGATGGTTCTATCGACTAAGCCGGAAGATATGGCAATGCTGCGGGAGAAGGTGGAGTGGAAATTCCACCTACGAGACCTATCGATTGTCGATACATTTCTCACGGTATTCCCCACCTCCGTTCTTCAGAGCCTAACTACGCTTGATCTTCGAAGCAGCATCATAAGGCCGACCACCGGCAAACCCGAGGAGCTAATCGTACTCCCGCAACTCGTGGAGCTTCGCCTGACTGCTCCATGGTCTTCTCTTGTCATAATTATCGCTCCTGCACTGCAACGTCTGCGTCTTCTGGGCACGGGGTATACGCGTCTACCTCCGAACGTGGTAGACGAAATCCCCTCTTTTCTAGGCACTCGGCTTCGACCTACGAGACTCGATATTGACGACGACAGGACCGGCGTCATCTTGAAAACATTTCTTCTAAGCGGGCCTTTCGTAGATGTAGTCGAGCTCAGTATTTTGGGGAGTGCGGTGTGGGCCCTCCAAGGAGGCATGTCGGAACTGATTACGGCCAAAACAGACGATGGGCGGGTATTTTGCTCTAAGCTTCGACACTTATTTGTCTCGGTATATCCTACCGGAATCATTAAGGATATCACCGAATTTAATCAAACAGTAGTGGATGCTCTTGGAAGTCGTAGGTCAGGGAGCGAAATAGCGGAAGTAGTTACAATTTGCTGCACCGAAACGAGGCTATTTTGAATATCTACAACGTATTTTCACTAAAATTCCTCCCAGAAGCATCTCTGCTGCTGAACTCCCGATTGTGCGCGTTCTGCAGTATGCTCAGGACTTGCGTCCAGTCAACTCTTCTTCACCCTCCATAATTTATACCACAATCTGCAGTTCCAGATTGACGTCGAACAGGTTCACCTTACTCAAGATTGATCATCGACGGTTGCCAATATGTGGTAAATCGCAATTTGGACCTCAACACCCCTAGCGGATGCAAACCTAGCCTGAACCGGGCATAAGCCACGATATACGCTAAATCTATCTCCTTTTCGCAGACCTCCCGGAGCCGGTCGACGAGTAGCGCAACCATCTCCATCATCTCGCATTACAAGTGAAAGGCACGTAGACGTATCCTAATCTTACAGATCATGTTTTTAACTGGTCTAACTCACCCTCTGTACTCCTGGGCGTTACAGGAAAAATGGCAGACTTATCCGTTGTATTGGCTCTCCCTCCGATACTTACTCTCCCGACCGAGATCATGCTGGAGATCTTCTTTCACTACTCCCACGATAAAGCTAATCCGAATCTTCGTAATCTACGCCTCACTTGTCGCTCGTGGCGCGACCTCACCAACGCGACTGGTTATCCGACGCTTCATGCATGTGTCGAGTATCGTCCTTTCCAGAAGCGTGCTGCGCTCGGGAGCTTCTGGCAAGGCGGCCACAAGCAGACGAGAGGCATCTGGATAATCCTATTGGCCCTATGGGATCGTTCAGAGCTCGAGTACTTGTTGTTGGTAATGTGCCTCTCGACCGGATGGAGCGCTTCATTGAGAGCGACCCTCCCCTTCAGACAATTTCTCTAACATCTCGCAGGTTTGTTGCTAGTAGGCAGCTTCATAACTCCGTCATCCCTCAGCGACTTATTCACTTACGATTGGACGACAATGACGGCAGAGAGGAACAAGCAGTGTGTATATCTCTGCTAAACTTGGTCGTTTTCGATTACAACGTATCTCCGCCCATCTATTTCTCAAAGGCATTCGACGGCCCTATCAGCATAGGTTCTTGGGACCTTCCCAAACTGAGAACCCTCATCCTTCTAAGGGTGGCCTCAGCCGGCAAGCTCCCTCCAGCGTTCAACGACTTTATTCTATCCCATAAATCGACACTCGCATAACTTGCTGTCTATTACACCACCACATACTATGCACTTCGTCAAGTGAATTGCGCAGTCGAGACGATTCCCCATCTCCCCAATCTCCAGGCGTATGGCATGGATGCCCTCAGCCTCCTGCGAATACCTCCAGATATAAATTGCGGTATCTATACCAACGGAAGTCGGGAGTTGACGCTTCCTCTAGATCAGTTTACATTTACTGGCCTGAACGACGAGATGCAGCAGAGTGTCAGACGGACTTTCGAGACGTTCTTCGTGCAAATCCAAACTTTTACGCGGATCTGGCTATACTCCACTTGGGGGGAGCTGCGTCGCAATTTACAGAGTGAAGGACGCAGCTTGCCAAACGGTAAGCCGTACCATAGCATTGAGGCTCTTCAATATGCCCAAGACCTTGGTATTATTATTCAAGATCGAAATGGAGCACGCCTTAACGATGAAAAGTGGGTCGAATGTCTGAGGGATTACTCCTGGCGGGAGAGTAGTGATTGGTTGGAGACTAAGCACGAACTAGGTGGTAGAGTAGGTGCTCAATGTATTCAATAGCTCCAATACAATGATCTATTATATTGAATATCAAATGTCCAAGTCACATTTCCTTGTTCTATAGATTACCAGTTTGAGGCGACTTTTGCCGGGGTTAGCGTGCTAATATTTGAGCGTTCACGGCTCTGGATAGAAGAAGAAAAGAAGGAGCCAAGAGAGGAACCCACGTCATTAGAAGCTACAATGGCACTGTATGGAATGGAATAAGCCAATAGTGAACATGCAATTGGCTCGGATAACAGTGAGCAGCAGCTGCTTTGCAGCGCTTAGCACAATAATAAATATATAGAGCATATAATAGCACTCTAATAAATAAAATTAAAATATTCACACTCAGCGCCATCCCTTCGTGAATAAATATATATGGCCAATCGAACTGAGGAGAGAGATGTGACTCTATGATAAAAGTAAATAAATCAGAACAGAGCTCAGAAGAACTTAGAATGCTTCAGACATACCTATTAGCCGTAATATGCCACTAAATGCTGATATAATGCTCGCGCGGCGTCCTCTTTCGCTTCTGATTTAGCCGTATGAGCCTGAGCTGACGAAAAGCGCTGATGGTTAAAGATAAATGTAAATATCCAGTACTGGTGTCTCCGATCGGGTCCACTGCCTAGAGAGAATCCGTGGTTGATGACATCGTCCTCCATGTGTCTGGCTTGGAGGTACTCATTGAGCAGCTGCCTATATGTCTTCCTCTGAGGAGGCGATAATCTAGTTGGAGAAGCACTAGGCACATTTGTGGTGCTTTTCGTTGATTTGCTTTCGCTTCCATGGTTTGCCGCAGTCGGTGTATGAGATGCTGGCAGTTGGACCGAACTCGATGACTTTGCCGATCTATCACTGCTTGTTTCTTGCCCACTTAAGGGAACCGGTATTGAGTAGGCAACATGAAGAGAAAGGAGGACGAGAGCGAAGATGGAAAGGACACCTCGCATGATTTCGAGAAAGTGGTAAGATATTGACGGCCAAAAAGTAGTTAAATAAAAGTCTAAAGGTCAATTCAGCTCGGAGATCTCAACGAGAGAAATGGGAGCAACGCTTACAAACACCCTAGAGCTCCAGGCTCGAGGTTTGGAAGTAGAAGAAGGAGAATAATGGCGGAGCTGACGCATGTTCAGACTCGTATTTATACAAAACTTTGAGCCCAGACGTAGAATAAGGAACGCTATTCTGGGACTTTGAATGGACTGAAGGAAATAGCGGAATGAAATGCAGTCCAGATGGTAGCGCGGCATGCACCGCACTATGGGCTCTCCATATGCTATGTAGCGTCACTTATATAGACTGATGACATTTTTGGCGCTTTGGAGGCCTGCGAGCTCCGCCGAGGCTAGCATTCACCATATTTCTTCACATCGCACGTGGTCTCAAAAGGATGCCCCAATTGGTGAATATTATCATTGATTATACTAGTTTGTTGCCATAAACTCCGCCGTCACTCTCTCATGTCTGCCTCTGAGCCTTGTGCAACAAACGGTTACTCCTTATAGGACACCACTTGAATGCCACCCTGTAGAGAGATGGCAGTGAACGACGGCTTTCCCCGGGACCATGAACATGCTTTTCTCCCTAGTGAGGCTTACAGCTCTCGCTCAGTTCGTGGATAGGGCGGGAAGCAGACAGCCGCTTGTACCTCTCACGACGCCCTCCCAACCTCGAAGTGTTTTAGTTGGGCGCGGAAAATGAGCTCTGAACTTAATCCACAACTCAACACTGGATTAATATTGGTCGATTCTCGTTGACTAGCTCATCGACCACATTGGTTGGGTTACGAAATCATAGGCAACGCTTGAGGCACAGTCGGTCAATGGGCAATTTTGAATGTATATAGAATGACATACACATAGGATGAGCTGTGGTATAGCCCTTCAAGCTGGTTTTGGTAAGGATTGTTCTTAATGGACTGCGCGACCTCCCACATAGAGAGGCGAATCCCTACGGTACTTCATTTCGCATATTCAGAGCGGCTCAGAGTAGCTTGAGCCCAGGTGGTGCAGTGTAGAAATATTGGGCGGAAACAGTCGGAAGGAATGTCGAGGCGATGAATGGGGAAACGTAATGTACTGCTACGGGAGTTGAGTGTTCGACTCTTCATATTGAATGCACATTGCTGATGGACAGAGGATATTTTGTGGGCATCAATGGACTACTTGTCATCTTCCGCTACTTGGTGCTGCCCTCAAGCAAGGCTCACCGTCTCCCTAATAGAAAACAATGGGTTCTGTAATATGGATGGGCTCGTACGCCCACATCTCCCACCACCACTCTCGCTCCTCCGATGATCAACAGTCCTCGCGCAGGCACAGCCCATGGTGATCACTTCCACTGTAGGAGATCGTTGACTCTCCGGGCGTTCATTGTTCCGTAGTTGAGGTGGAAGAGACTTAGGAGCCTCTGTGAATCGTCCTCAGGTGCAACCTTGATGAGTAGAAGACGAAGAGGAGGAGAAATAGTGCCCATGATCCAAGCGAATTGAGAACAAATAGTGAGATTTCGACTTGCTAATGACGCGCTCATCAACCCAGAAGGGTAGATAATGTTTCAGCTCTTCCGTCATCTTTGATGTGGGGAGAATAGGTCGAGCTGGAGATCACCCAAACAAGAGCATGCTAGTGTGATGATGCCTGGGCGCTCAAAAGTCTAAGCGAGGGAGGGATAAGAAAAGAGTACGGAAGTAGAGATGTTCTACAGGTGTTAAAAACTGATAGTAAGCCTACTCATTGAAATGAGGTTCCTCGTATCACGATACTCTTGATGATTGCCTCCAATACACGCACACCTTCCTCTAAAGTCCCATCTGGAGGAACATGGACAAACAGCACCTTCCTAAGCCCCTCATCTCCGAAACGAGCAGCCGCCTCACGCAGAGAACTGTAATAGACAAAATCGCAGAGGAAACGACCGGCATCATTAGAGAGCACGATGGGCATTGTCTAGGATAGACAAACTTGATTAGAGAGCCGCAAGGCGTAGTGACAGGAAGAACCGTGATAGACCAAATCTTTCATGTCCCTCCGGACATCGTCCACGACTCCTTGGACGTCGATACCAGTGTGTAACGTCTCCGCGCTGTCCAAAAAGGGATAACCTCTGGCATCGGCAGAGCGCTTTCCCTTCCGGAGTTTCCAGATTGAGGTCCTAGACCCGACGGGGAGCTCTGTATTCTGTAGAGGTGGCGGCTTTTGGTCACCATCGAGGTAAGCATAACCATCTCTGTGAGCGAGACGCTCTAGTTCGTATCTCCCAGGGTGTCCGGATCCCATGTGGATAAAGAACGGGGATGCGGTAGAGCTCGAGAGTCCTCCAGCATATTGGTCATATAGTTTAGGGGTGAACTGGACGACGTATTCATAAGAACCAGGTACACCATCGGGATGACGTTCCAACACGACGATCTGAGGGTTCTGGTCTCGATAGATGGTGAGAGTGGAGGGCAGGGCTTGACTTATTTGGAAAGAAGGGTTGGGCGGATTCGACAGAGGATGCTGCTCCAGAAGTGAGCCTCAGCAACGTCAACGGGGTGACTTACTCCAAAACCAGTTGTCACGACTCGAATCACGCCGTAATATTCATCCTGAGGGCCACATCCTTCCTCCGAACTTGCCGAGAGCGTGTGTTTGTCGGGATAAGTCTCCATAGCTTTGGAATTACTACGTTCTATTTGGTGAGCTCTGAATGATCCGGGTATCCTCTCGCTCTGAAGATTGAGCGATGGTCGTGATCAGGATCAAGGTAACAGCGTATCAGGTATCGCGTTGCGCTTATGTTTACTGTTGGTGTTCAAGCTGACAGGCCACTTGCCGGTAGCCATCACCGGAGAATATCTTCAATATCCATATGTATATCAAGAAAAAGCTACGGAAAGCGTTGGTGGACGTCGCTTGGTAGCTTTTTTGCCACGGTCAGCGAAGCAGCGAGGACAAGGGTGACTTTAGGGACGCTTGCTTTGTCGCTACTATTGGTCACCGCACCATCGACCTTCAGTGAAAGTCACAGTGGACGTAAAATTGAAAGTAGCACTATAATTCTGATTGTACTCCTGCGTTGAAATCGTCTCTATTGGTAGGTGTGCGAGTCAACTACCCCCACAGACGAACTACGTCTCACACAAATGGTGCAATGTCAACGGCTTGATCAAAAAAAATAATTCACCCATCGAAGTTTGGATTTCGGTCTTCGGGTGTATGCTTACGACGTGCCTCGTTCCTCATCCGAATCTCGACCTAATTGACTGCATGACGTTCCTCCAGCCGGGATGTCCGTCTCTTCAACTGCTCGTCAAATTGAAGCGGATTAAATCTAATCCTCGACTCATTTCTAAGGAGTGCGACGCAATTCTTTAGCAAGATCCGCCTTAGATTCAAGATGTATCGGCGGATTTCGAGTCACGGGATTGATGTTGACCGATTCTATATGTTCAATCACACATGCGCCTGTGGCTCATCTTTTTCTCAGGAGCATTTCGCTCCTCGGAACTCTTCACGAAGCAGAAGAAAATAAACCGAGGGCTTCTGTCTACCGCACGAGTTCAAAGAGGGCCGATACTCCGTGTATTGGTCATCGCACGATACCTGCCAAACTACTTCATCGACTTACTCGAGAGAGCAACCCTCTTCCCAAGCGCTGTTGGTGGAATCCTTTTCATTCATTGCAAAGAATGGGTTGCTCATTTTTCTTATATTACAGTAACTCACCCATCTTCAATTCAGTCACCGAACGGGCACAGAGAGGTTTATTACTAATGTCCTTTCACCCGGTCTAGTCTTCCTAGACTATGAGGTAGTTCGACATAGTTTCGGCCATGTACCATTAACGGAGCCTCTACTAGTCAGCTTCTGAAACCTCCCAAAACTGAGTTCCTTGGTTCTTCAAAAGATAGCGGCCTCTAGGAGGCTTCCTACGAGGTTTAGCGACCTCGTTCTCAGGCACGCATAGAACTCGCCATCGATAATCTCACCGTATACGACGAGGATTAGGACAAATATTGCACACTGGAGCTTATACCACAGCTACCTGATCTCCAAGTGTTTGATATGGATCTCCTCGTGCCCTCATGGACGATTCCGGATGGGTTCTACCCCGGCCTTTTGAGTTGTGAGCGTATAATTCTTCTCCATGATTTCATTAACCCTATCTCGAGTAATACAGCGAGGATCGGATAAAAATACGGTCTATGCTCTCTTCGTCGACCCTTGCCTTTTCACACGGTAATGGCTGTATTCGAGCTGGAAAGAGGTACTTAATTACCTCACTGCAGGGTGAGCAATCACTTTATATAGGCCATATAGCATGGCGGAAGCCCTCAGTATGCGCGAGACCTTGGCCTCCCCATATGGGTGAGCCTTGACGAAGAGGAATGGGAAGGTTGGACAAGGCAGTTATAGCATTCCTTGAGCGACGTTTTGTTATCTTCTCGTACGTCTGCTCTGACGACGTGAGTACACCTCGCTCTGTTACGTTTAAATTGATCATGGCTATGTGTCCAATCGAGGGCCTTAGTTGAAATAAATTGCTTTATGTAATAAATTGTACACCCGCGCACAATAGAACGGAAGACGAGATTAGTGGGTCAACGGTGGTATGTTCTCTGTTCTCCTGACCACCACATCCGCCTGCGTATACCAAATATCGTAACCTTTTTTGGCTTCTGTTCGAGTCCACCAAATCAGCAGTCTGCTCTGTCCAGTAAGCAGTGCCGAATCGACCATTAATTGGTCGACAGATTTGGCTTCACGTCAGAATCAAGGTATATTTTGCGTCTCGAGAGTGACAACAGGTCTTTACTACCTACTTTCCAATGCTCTAAGCAAGCGTGCTGACCCATTTAGGACGCAGACGCCGGTGGCGAACATCTATAACCGTGTCTCAGTCGTCACCACGCCCACGCTCTCATCACCCGCTCTACATGGGAACTCGAAACTCGTCGCTCATGCGGCATCAAAAACCAACTCCTAATCGTGTTGATATTCCCGTCGAGTTATGGATCTCCGTATTCGACATTGTACTCCAAACATGGCTTTTACCTCACCCAAACTTCAATCTGATTGATTCTATGATGTTCCTTGAACAGGGATGTGTCCCCATTAAGGAATATTTTAGAGTAGAGCGAGCTCGGGTACGTCTTCGACTAGTCTGCAAGCAATGGAATGCGATCATCTCCCCAATCCCCACCCATCTTGCCATAAAGGATCTAAGATCTGAGTCTACCTCAAACTATGCACGTATTTCCGACCGATTACATACGGACGATCACCTGTGCTCGTGCGGGATCGCCCTCTCTCCGGAAATGTGCCGCACACGAAGGCTCCTCGCTGCAAGGCAACAAAGAGAGGAAGAAAAGTATCGCGGGCCTCAAGTTCCTTTCAGAACACGAGTGCTTCTCACCACACGGATTCTCCCGGAACAGCTGGATGGCTTCCTCGAAAGCAACCCTCCCCTTCAATGCTTATCGATCGTTTTTTGCTCCTTTGTCGTGGGACATACCCTTCTTTCCTCTCCTATTCTTCGCCAAATCACTCACCTCCGGCTCAATAGCGAACCTGGCGCCACCAACGATATCGTACACATCACGTTGCCCAATTTGGTCGTACTCGATTACGATGTGTACCTTAGAACATTCAATAGTGAAGTGTTCAATGGGCCGGCACCAATTGGTTCTTGGTCACTCCCGAAACTGAGGACCTTGATCATTCGACAGGTCGCGATCATTGGAAAGCTTCCCCCGGCGTTCAATGAATTCATTTTAGCTCATAAACTAACCCTCACCGAACTAGTTATATATTGCACTACGACAGACTACCCACTCCGGGAAGCAAACCATTTACTGGAGCTCGTGCCGCTCCTCCCTAACCTAAAGATATTTGGGATGGATGCCCAGGGACTCCTACGAAAGACACCTGATTTCGCTCTTGGCTCGAGTGCAGAACGCGACCGGACACTCCTTCTAGACCGATTCGCCCTCATCAGTCTAGATAAGAAGACCACGGACCGTATCAAAGAAGGTTTCGAGGCACTTTTCATCCATACGCGCGTGTTCACACACATTTGGCTGTACTCTACCTGGGAAGAGCTGGGGCGGCAGGGACTTGGACGACAACGGCTACCGTTTGAGGCTCGCCCGTTCCATATTATCGAAACCCTTCAGTATGCTCGAGATCTCGGAATACCGCTTCAGGATCGAGAAGGGGTCAGCCTTAGTGACAAACAGTGGACAGAATGGATGAAAAGACTTAGTTAAAGTACGTGTAGTGACCTTTCGGTGTTTAGACACACGTATAACACCATTCAACAGTATATATCAACAAGATGATGATTTGAAGATATTCAGAAGGTGGGAATGCGATCAGATTTAATCCAAGTGAGTCCGCTGGACAGTCGCCCGACCTCGTTTTTGTATGACTGCTTGCCTACCTTGATGAAATCAGGACGCGCTTTGTGTCACAGCACTTCATATTTGAACTTTAGCACTATCAAATATTTTTCGTCTGAAATTGACGATATAAAGCTGTTCACCAGCGGTAACCTGTTGACAAGCACTTTCTTCCCGCCACAACCACAACTGCCTTGGAACCATCACGCGTAGCATTCACAAGGCCAATTTCTTTGCCTTTATCGCCCATCCAACACACGATGTCAACAATCAGTTCCACCAACCTTCCTGTCGAATTATGGATGGCCATCTTCAAACTCGTGTTGAGGAACTGGCTCGTTCCTCACCCGGCTCTCGATCTCGTCGACTCGATAAAATTCCTCAGAATGGGATGCGCACCAATCTGGGAATATTTTAGAGTCGAGCGGGCGAGAACAAATCTTCGACTCGTCTGCAAGCGATGGAGCACCATCCTCTCCAGCCCAACCGTTCGCTTTGCTGTGCAGGTGGACCCCAAGTCGAGTGATATCACTCATTATATGCACGCAGTCGATCGAATTCACAACCTCGACCCTACCTGTTTCTGCGAGGGAGAGGTTTTAGTGGACGGAGTATGCGAAGCGCGACGGTTCCTAGGGAAGAGACAACGGATGGAGGAGGAGAACTACGCCAGCCGCAATGCATCTGTACAAGTGCTCAGAACCCGCGTGCTCTGCACTAGAGACACATCTCCAGAGAGCCTCGCTGGATTGCTTGAATGCAACCCTCTTCTCGAGGCACTTTGCACCATCCTGGGTACATTCGTCTCAAGCGAAAAGCTACTTTCATCCAGTACTCTTCAGGGAATCATTTACCTGACACTTGGCGATAAGCTGCAGGGAACAAAAGAAATAGTTCAGATCTCTTTACCCAATCTCCTTTTCTTGGATTATGAACCATTTCGTCCTCTTTCTAGAACCGAAAGTTTCAACAAACCAGTTCCAATGGAAACTTGGTCGCTCCTGCAATTGAGGACTCTGATTCTTCGAAAAGTTGCGGAAAATGGCACACTTCCTCCAGCATTTATCAGATTTATCCTATCCCACAAGTCGACACTTACCCAACTCGTCATGTTCTACCCGACACATGGGAGTCAGCCCTCGATTGAAGAAAATACCCTACTGGAGCTCGTAGTCCTCCTCCCTAATCTCGAGATATTTGGGACGGAGGCGGTGTTTTTCCTACAAATCACTCCAAGTCTAACCCTCAGCCTCAGTGCAGAGCGTCAACGAACGCTCCTGCTTCACCATTGGCCGCACAGGCAATTACTAGGTGATAAGACAGGACGTATCAAGGAGAACCTCAATAGACTCTTCATCAGTCCAAAACTTTTCACCGACATTCAGCTGTATGGTACCTGGGAAGAGTTGACGAAGGAAGCTCTTCATAGCCGGTCACACCCCTTGAGTTCTGCAGAGTATCTGCTCACAGTGCTTCAATGTGCTCACGATCTCGCAATCCCAATCCAGGATGGGGAAAGAGTGAGTCTTAGCGACAAGGAATGGAAGCAATGGAAGACGAGGATAGGTCAAACCTCGAGGGATTGAGAATAGGCAATGTTTTGTCCCACAAATATAGTGCTATATTGTTCAAGCAGTGTATGTCCCGCACTTTTGCAATATCAGTTGCCGTAATCGGTGGTAGGCTCCATCTCAACCCAACCACCAATGAAGTAGGTTTCTCAAGCTCTTGAATGCAAGAAAGTTCCCTATGTGCTATCTCATTTGCCCTCACACCCACAACTCAGCAAGTTGAACGGCGTTGAGTATCTATCCAGGGAGAATGTCGAAACTCATAGAAGTGGGCAAGTGCGGACCTAGAAATCACGCATCCATTAGACCCAATCCTTGACGTCTATTGTCATTTTGCAGACCAACGCGATGGACTTTCGCAGTATATCTATCCAAATTCTGCTCGGTCTACGTCTTTTCACCTCGACACCCCAGTCTCTTGAGCGAATGGTGGATATGTCTTTTAGGGACTCAATCGAGGCTCCATCAACAACATAAACACGGATTACTCTCAATTATTTGGGACTTTGAATGCATATAGTTATCACAGTTTATTCAACAAGATAAATGATGGCTCACCGCACCGCATCAAGCATCACAAACTCTCTACGAGGTGAGCCGAGTGACCCACCTCTCCAATTACAGCCCCTTTGCCCATTTATCCCACTGATTATCGTCAAGACTCAGTCCATCCCGATCCTTGATTGGGATTCCCAGGTCTCGAGCGTGTTGGAGAGCCTGGGCCAACTTGCTGTCAGATAGATATGATCGCCCGAGCAGTGAACCGGCCAACTCGATCCAGGTAAAGAATAGCCAGATTTGTGTAAAGAGACGGTAATGGATGAAGATAGCCTCGAAGCTTTCCTTTATCCAATCCCTGCCATTCTCGGTTAGTTCAATGAAACTAAAACGGCCAAGAAGAAGCGATCGTTCGCGGTCGATAATACAGTGAACTGCTAGGTCTGGCGTCCGTCTACAGAGCGTCGCTATGTCAGTACCAAATACATTTAGTTCTGTAAGGTGAGGAACTAGCTCTAGGAAGCCGTTTGGTTCACGATGAGCATAAGAGATGCCGTAGACAACGAGCTCTACGAGTGTCAGTCTATGAGATAGAATAAATCCAGTCCAGGCTGGAGGAACTTTGCCCGCTATGCTCACTTGTCGAAGGATCAAAGTCCTTAGTTTTGGGAGCTTCCACGGGGCCATTGGAACTGGTGTCTTGGTGTCTTTGCTAGATATATACGCGTCGTAGTCAAGGACAGTTAGGCTAGGTAGGGAAATGGGCAACACCTCCGGTGGACCTCCATCTTTCAGACGGAGGTGTGTGATCCGTTGAAGCGTTGAGCTACTGTGGAGCTTCTTAGAAGCTTTAAATCCGTGGGAAGTGATCGAAAGTGCTTGAAGGGGGGCGTCTCTAGCAAGTGAGTCTTCATCCCACTCTGTAGGGAAGACGGAAGTAGTTAATACCCTCGTCCTAAACTCTCGTTGTATAGAAGCAACACTGAGTTGCCTCGTCTTAGTCGCGTTTAGCTCATCCAGGAGCTTTCGAGCCTTGCATGGTGTTAGAGGAAGGCCTGGAATGCACCAACATCGTTCGTTCATATGGAGTCGATCTGCGTCGCGCCCGTGATTTGGAATTTGAATCAAATCCTCGATTATAAACCGGAAAGTGGGGATGATTGCGTTCCATTGCCTACAAACGAGTCGAAGAGAAGTTTTGACTCGTTCTAGTCTGAAGTATTCACGGATTGAAGCGCATCCGGATTCGAGGAACGTCACTCGGTCCACCAAGTCAAAGTCGCGATGAGGCAGGAGCCACGTTTTCAGTAAGTGGTCGAATATCATGATCCAGATTTCGGTGGGAATACTGCCAATGGGACTCGCATTTGGCATTGTATGCTGAATGACTGATAGTTGCAATGTAAGAATGTCATATGGATAGGCAGACACATTAGCTCACACAAAGCTACCAGCTGCAGGCGACGAGATCGAAGTCACGAATGGTACTAGTTTGTGCGGCCTTGATGGAGGATCGATGGGGCGTTCAAATACGAAAACAAAGCAGACTCCCATAGGCGCTGAAGTCCAGCTTTGCTTTGTCTTCCCGTTTTGACCACCACTCCGTCAACGGTAATAGAAAACCAAGCTATCAAACCCAAATCCTACGGTAAGTAAATTCATAAGCAAAGCGGAGGGCTATTTCACTTATTAAGAGGTCTGAAGCAGTAGTGAGCGACCTGGCGTTGCAATCCTCAGGACACGCGAAAGTTGTCACGAAAGCAGAACGCAATGTCGAAGCAAAATCCAGTATATAAGGTCCCTGTCGAGTTATGGGTAGCCATATTTCGCTTCGCTCTGAGGACCTGGCTCGTTCCTCACCCAGACTTCGACTTGATCGACTCGATGGAATTCCTCCAGACGGGGTGCGCTACCATGCTCGAGTTCGATAAGGTAAACCAAACAAGGGAGAATCTTCGACTAGTCTGCAAGCGATGGAATTCTATACTTTCCACTATCACCACTCGCCTTGCAGTACAGATGGACCCAACATCGACATCTCTCCCCGGTTACGCGCGTGATGCCGATCGACTACACGCACGATTGGACAATTCGTGCTCGTGTAAGCTCAAATCCTCTCAGGGATGGTGCACGACGCGGACGCGTCTCATACTCCGACAACAAGCGGAGGAAAACGATACCCGTTGCATCGAAAAAGGGTCACGAATCCAAGTGCTTTGTATTAATAACAACCATCCAAGATGGCTCGAAGGCTTCCTCGAAAGCAATCCCCCTCTTCGCGCCCTCTCGGTTACATATCCCTTATTTGTCGAGGACGAGAGGCTACACGCCTCCAGTCTCCTCGGCCGAATCACCCACCTCCGATTAGACCACTATGGTGCAATGATCGACACAATGGTGCAGATATCTCTGCCCGACCTACTTGTTTTGGATTACAATGTATTCCTTAACATCCACCACCCTAGCAACTTCTATGGACAGGCACAGATAGCTTCTTGGTCAATGCCGAAACTAAAAACATTGATCCTTCGACAGGTATCCTTATCCGGGACGATTCCTCCCGCCTATGAGGAATTCATCCTGTCCCATAAGACCACCCTTACGGAACTCGTTATATACTGCAACTCAACGGATGTTGTCCTCCGTGAAACAAACAAACTGTTGGAACTCGTGCCGCTTCTACCCAACCTCGAGGTTTTTGGGATGGATGCGCCTGCACTCTTACGAGCGACCCCTGATCTGCCCATGGGTCCGGAATTGGAACTTCGTCGGACACTGCTTCTGGACCGATTCCAGTTTAACCAGTCAAACACCAAGATGGAGGATCGTATCAAGAAAGCGTTTGAGGCACTTTTTGTACAAAAGCGTCTCTTCAAGCGGGTCTGGCTCTACTCTACTTGGGGAGAGTTGAAGAGTCAACTCTTGGGAGAGCGCAAGTCAGTACCAATAAATGAGAACATGATGACCACATTCAATACGGTTTTGTATCGAATGTTTCCCTCTCTCCAGTCTGCCCGAGATCTCGGGATTACGATCCTGGATCGACAAGGGGTGAGTCTCAGTGATGACGAGTGGCGAGATTGGATAAGAAGTGTCGGGGTAATAGAGGTATAGTCATCGTCGACGAATTTGTTCACTTTCCTTGATGAAATAAAACAAAGCCGAGTAAAAAACCATTTTCGAGATAACTGCTGTTCTCATGCATCCCTCATTGTATGCAGGATGAAGGGTAATTGCCATGTAAGAATGCCTTATTGATAGAAAGACGCATTCGCTCAGCCAAAGCCGCCAGTTGGGAGCAACAAAGTCCAAGGCGCCGAGGTTGAGCTTTGCTGTGTCTTCCCTTTGGTCACCACTCCGTCCCAACAGATAACAGAAAACAGAGATATCTGAACCAAACCCTATAGTGGGTATAATTGTAAGCAAGCGAAGGGATGTTTCACTTACCGGATATTTCTCAACCACTAGTTAGCGCAAGGCCTTGTCTTGACACGTCTGAAACTGCCACAAAGGATCGGAAGCAGCTTGCAATGTCGGAGCAAGACCTCGTAGAGAGGGTTCCCATCGAGCTATGGATAGCTATATTTCGCTTCGGTCTGAGAACCTGGCTCGTTCCTCACTCAGACTTCAGCTTAATCGACTCGATGAGGTTCCTCCATACAGGGTGCGCGTCCATCCTCGAGTTCCATAGGGTAAATCAAATAAGGACAAATTTGCTACTGGTCTGCAAGCGCTGGAATGCTATGATTTCCACCATCACTGCTCGCCTTGCGGTACAGACTGATGAATCGTCTAAATCTTACCCCAAATGCGCACGTGATGCTGATAGGCTACACATGCAGCTGGACTACTCATGCTCATGCGAGTATGCGCATTATGCAGTGACCTGCGTGCTGCGAAAGGGCCTCTTATTACGACAACGATTGAATGAAGAACAGGATACAAGTCCAGACGAATTAGAGTCGCAAGTCCGAGTGCTTTGCGTCAATACAGACTTTCCAAAATGGCCCGAAGGCTTTTTCGAAAGCAATCCCCCTCTTCGTGCTCTCTCAGTCCCATATCGCTTATTCGTCGGAGACGAGAGGCTACATGCCTCTAGTCTCCTCAGCAGAATCACTCACCTCGAATTATACGACTATGGTGCAATGATCGACACAGTGGTTCAGGTTTCCCTACCCAACCTACTCGTTCTCGATTACAACGTATGGATTAGGGCACATGACCCTGGTGTTTTCCATAGACAGACGCCATTGACTTCCTGGTCAATCCCGAAACTGAAAAGCTTGATCCTTCGGCAGATTTCCTCAGCCGGGAAGATTCCTCTCGCGTTTGAGGAATTCATTCTGTCCCATAAGACTACACTTACGGAACTCGTTATATACAGTCGCCGACTGGATCTCCCCTTCCAGGAAACAAATGACTTGCTAAAGCTCGTACCGCTCCTCCCCAATCTCGAGATATTTGGGATGGATGCGACTGCGCTCTTACGGGCGACTCCCAATCTGCCGATGGGTCCGGAGGCGGAGCGTCCCCGGACACTTCTCTTGGACTGGTCCGAGTTTAAACAGCCAAACCTCCAGGTGGAAGGTCGTATTAGGAAGACCTTTGAAGCCATTTTTGCACAAAAACGTCTCTTCAAGCAGATCTGGCTCTCCTCTACTTGGGGAGAGTTAAGGAAGAAACTTCTGAAGGACCACAAGTCAGCAAACCAATATGTAGAATTGCCGTATCGGATATTTTCTTCGCTCAAATCTGCTCGAGATCTCGGAATCGTGCTTCTGGATCGACAGGGGGTGAGTCTCGGCGACGATGAGTGGCGAGATTGGACGAGGAGCGCAGGAATAATAGAAGTATGATATTTGTCGACATATGGATTTACCCCCTTTAGTGAATTACACAAACCTGAATAAATTTTATTTCCGAAATGATTGCCCCGGGTACAAAACCACTCAGATCTCGCTCTAATCGTTGACTACAGAAAGAAAAAGGTCAATGTATAGATTATATGACGTATTCTACATCAGATTCTGTCATAAAGAAGGGTCTTTCCAGGCAAGCAACGTTCACGAAAATGTTTGCGGCATTGTATCGTATGGAGATGCAGTGTTCTCTTGCCTTTTCTCCATCCATTTTTCCAACCCACAATCATCAAGGCTTACCCACTCCCGATCCTGGACCGGTACACCGAGATTTCCACCGTATCGAAGGGTCCGGATGAATACATTGAGCGCATCGCCGTAATATCTATGCTTTATTTGAGTATATTTGTTGACGGACTTGTTCCAGGTCAAGTCCAGCCAAATTCGAGTAAAGAGACAACGACCGCTGAAGATCGTATCCAAGTTTCGCCTTGAACGAACCTCCTTTCGACTGTGAACTGATCACCCCAGTGAAAGAGGGTGCATTCCCGAGAAGAAGTGTTCGCTGACCACCTGCTATAGGGATATTACCGAGAACTGGTGTCTTCCGCAAGAGCGCCGAAGCATCAATACCAAATATTTCGAGTCTCAGTAGTTGGGGAATAAGCTCTAGTAAGGTATTGGTTTCATGTCTATAGCGGTTGGGTGTAGGACAGTGAATAACGAGATCAATAAGGGTCGATCTGTCGTTGAAAATGAAGACTTTGTGGACCAGACCTATCTGTCCGCACGAAATGGTCTGTCGATGCACCAAAGACCTCCTTTTGGGAGCTCCCAAGAGCCCTTGGGTGCGTCAGATGGAATCAAATTCAGAAGTTCATCAACATCCAGGAGTACCAGATTAGGAAGGGAGACACGTACTCCCTTGCCACGCTGACCCATGCCATTTATTCAGAGTCAAGTAATCCTTTGTAGTACGGCTGAATGAGGAGGAGTATTACTTGAAGTAAATGCTTGGTAAGTCATCGAGAGCGACGCTAGAGAAGGTTTGTTTTGAGAAAAGCGTTCGCTAGCCCATTCTTGTGTAGGGATAGCGATTACCAATACTCGAGCTCTAAGACCCTTTCTGGGAGGAATGGTCGCAAAGCGATTCGTAAAGGGCCTCCGAGCCCTATACATACCTCTTGGGTAAGCACAATATTGATCGGATATATGGAATCGATTTGCATTTTGGGCATAGATTAAAATCGGGTGTTCGACGGCGAGGCTAACGTGGGTCTGAGCCGTCGCGTCCCATTGCTTGCAAATAAGCCGGAGGGCTGTTTTCACTTGCTCTACTCTCATATATTCTCGAATCGTTCCGCATCCTCGTTCAAGAAAGGTCATTGAGTCGATAAGGTCGAAGTCGTCGTGTGGGATTAGCCAGGTCCTCAGTACATGATCATACACTAGCATCCACAGCTCGAATGGTATATTGTAGACGGAGTTAGGCTCGGACATTACGCGCTGGTATATGGTAAGCCTTCAAGGTGCGGTTCTTATTAGGCGTATACAGTCTATACTCACCAGCAAACGGCCACCGAGAAGAAGACTGGGCGCGAGTAATGAGTTTTGATGGGTTGGAGCTGTAGTCGAATGTTTGGTTACGATTATCGTCGAAGGTCGGCAGCGGTGGCAGTCAACTACGGAAACAAAGCAAGCGCTGCCTTGGACTCGACCTCTTGCCTCACTGACTAAAAGGATGGTCTTCTAACGACGCATAGTACTCCAATGGCATCAGTCTGTTCTTTGGAGGTTTTCTATCTTGATGATCGCGGTCTAATTCCTACGCAAACAACTTAGGCTATTCGCAATCAGACCATGGAGAATGCAGGCTGTAACGCCTGTAAACGAGAGACTCACGGCATATATAGGGACCATGTAACTACTTTTCGATGGCATTGGTCTGCAGCATTCGCTGGTATTTCAGCAGAACTAGTAGAATACTGACGATTCCGCTCTATTCCCAGAGATCGACTGCGTTGAGGTGACTATTTCCCTATTGGATGCCCAAAGGCCAATACGCTGATATATAGAATGGCCGTTGTCTAGATCCACATCGTTCGATAAGTTCGCGCCGAATGTGTAGGCCCTCCCGTAGACTCTCTCCGGCGTAAAAAAGTTGGCTAAACGGAGCTCACCCGTTCCGTCGTGGCGCTGGAGGCTGATCAGCAAATTCAACCATCAGCCTTCCGGTTCAGTCGACCTACCTGTATGCCTCATGCTCAAACCACCTTCAATACATGCGATTTCTTCCCACTTACTCGCGGAGAGCATAGAGAATCGGAGCTTAGTTGATACTAGGGGAGCAGATTCCGACTCTACTGCAACTTTGGCAGATTCGCGTTGGATTTGACCTGTCGTCCATTCTTTGCGACTCTCAACCTTGAACAGAGCAACCACAAATTGACGGGATATCTCATCGTGGTTCCTAGAAAAAGGTGGTCCGCCATGCCGCGCCGGGATCGCGATACCGACAGAGACCAACGCCGTATAGTACCAGAAGAAGCGAAGCTATGGGGTTCTATCTCGACGGTTTTACTCGTTTAGCCCGTTCGAATCCCGCAAACTTGTATCAACACTGTGTTCTCCGAGGTGAGCCTTGCTCTCACCTTCTGCGCTCGAGAGAAATATCTCGTGACAATGCTAATAATCCTATCAGTTTCCGGTTCCTGCCCCGGTCCCCGTCGTTCGTCCCCCCACCAGTGTTCCTTCTCATACAGCATCCCTCATCCGACAGGCTACAAGGTCGAGCCCGTGTCTATGCTCATGGGATCACACTAAGGAGAAGAGGAGTCCACTTTCATCTCAAGCCCAACAATCTTCCAACCCATCTCTCCGAACGACACGCTAAATGCTCAATAGCCGGTAGCCACACGCCGATCAACTGTACTATTGCATCTTCTCCTGGGAAACCCCGGAAAATGAACTTTCTGACCTCTCTGCAACGATCAGCCTGCTTTTCTGACGAAAACAGGGCTCGACAAGGGGGGGGGTTAACTGGAATATAAGCAAGCAAGAAAGACCGCAAATAGGACGTTCGACACTCCCTCTTGTCTATCAACCAGTTTTTTTGATCTCATGAAGGCCATGACACTCCTCTGGAACCTTGCTCTTGTTGGAATTACCCTTGTGGTGGCCAAACCTCCCCCCGTTCTCGTGACTACTACGTCCTTGGACAACTTGGTCCTCGGTACGTCCACTTTCTTTCCTAATCCTATCATTCAACTCGACTGACTCCAAGCCGTTCGTGCTCCACTCTCTAGGCGACTCTGCGACGTTTTGGAGCTCTGTTCCGGAAAACATGACTTTCTACACGTACGTGGTCGCAACGCAGCCCAACGGGACCTCGGAGATCGTCTGTCGGTCCTCCAACTCTATGTTCACCAACATCACGCTGCAGTCCGATGGGTCCGTCTCTGTCTCCGAAACGAGCAACCCGACGGACGAGCTCTGTATGCACTATGCGGGGAGACCGCTTTTAGGATGCACGTGGATTCCTCCAGTTTCGGGGAATTGGAAGGTCACCGTGGGCACCGCATTTTTCTATGCTGCAAACCCAGCACAGTATGAGTTCCGAGGTCAAGAGACCGTGTGCCTCAAACCGCCTCTCACACGTGAGTCCGAACGATCAGTTCCCTCACATCTTTTCCTTGCCTCGGTTCCTTACTGATCAAGCTCACTACGAGTATAGATGAACAAGCGACAGTGGCAACATACGAGTTCTCCGTGAGCCCCCAGAGTGCATCAGTTACGACCATCAACACGTCTACAATGTCGGTGACATCGGGACGGGATCAAACGGGTGCGATATCGACGGTGGAATTGCCCGCGACGATGACGGGGACCCCGTTTAGAAGTGGTGCTCAACTTGCTTCCTCGGTTCACCCCGTTCTCGTTCTTCTTTCTCTTAGTAGTGTGTTCATTCTGACCTTGTTCGTCCTTGGTTGAATAGCCAGGCTAAAAATTGGATCGCTTCCCCAACGCGATGTACACATACATCCATATGAATTCTGATTATCTCACTGTTGCTATATGGAACGAAAATAGGGCGATTAATCAGTATATGTTCACGGAAGACAGGAAGCAAAAAGAGGGAGAGAGGGATTCTGCACCTTGATTGACCTGACACAGACGGATTGTTAGTGGTGGGTGGTCGTAATTCAGGGACGACGATTCGAGGAAGACGAGGTTGGGATCACTTACCTGACGTTGTCGTTGTCGTTGCCCGCATAGTACGTACCTAGGAGGATCCTGTCGAGTTCTTGCGCTAATGGATCTTTCCATTCTACGCCCTTAAACCGAACAAGCCCACATCCGAATACGGGTCTCAATACGCAATTAGTCAATAGGACCCAACGAAGTGGTTGCGAGGGAGGCGAGGGGCAGGGGCGGATGCGTGAATCCTCCACCCTCGTGTGGGCCTACGACGCACCGATGGGAGCCTGGGACCGTTCGATATCTATTCTTACTTACTTATATACTTATCAGGCCAGCATACAGCGTTGTCACTCCCCGTTTTGTCCTCTCCTGATCCCCCCCCCCTTTTTCCTCCCTCTCTCCCGTTTGTCTCTTGACTTGTAGAATCAATCACACGCGACCTTCACGTCGATTGAACGGTTTGGTCATTTGAACCCACGTGCCTTCTATACGTTTCCTTACTCTGCTCGAATCGTTTGCCTATGTCCAAGCGCTGAAAAACCGCACGCGTAGCAACGATGCAGCTCGGAGATCGTAGGCAGACGTTGTTGACCCATTTCGGTTGTCGTTTACGCCATTATACCGAGCTACCGATTGACCAAGCTGAAGAGGATACTCAACCCAACTCCACATTTCGGATCTTGTACCCCGCCATCACGTTTCGTTTGTCTCTTGGTGTCGTGCACCGCCTCATAATGACGTCCAATCGAAGGCGGTGGCATTTTGTAAAGAGAAATGACCCCGGTCGAGATTCCACCACGTCGCCCGTATGACTTGGCGTTGCTGTAAACGAGCGCGCTCCCCGTTTTTGGGGATGATCCCTCTCTCTTTATTATATCTATTCGCTCCTTATTTCATGCTTCCGACGACCATCCCTCGCGTCGGCATCCATGAAATGGCGTGTTGAGTTTGATTGGGATGGCTTGTCGAGTTGTTGGGCGTGACCTTCACATTGAGAGCTGGCGGCTCGATTCTTTGGATCTATGCGCCCGGTATACGTCTCTTTACGCTGCTGAAACCTTGGAGCCTTGGAACGCTGGAGAGCACCTAAGCCAACTCGCATCGTGTACATCACCTATTTGATTCACCTGCTTCGCACACCCTACGATACTGCGCACTTTTCTACAGATTTTCTGGTCGCTTTGCTGGGCCCGTAGTTCATAGAATCGGTGCACGTTTCTGGCCTGGGACGCCAGGAAGACCACACTGTACACGTAATCTGTTTCTCGATGGGTGGGCGAAGGCAGGCAGACGTTGCTGTGTGCTCATTCTTCCGTCTCCTGCTTCTCTAATGCTCTTTGCTTGCTTGAAACGACCATTCCTCACATCGCGACCCATGGCCAAGGCCTTGTCGAGACTATGGAAACAATCGTCACATCAAAAGCCAGCGGCTTGATTCTTTCGGTCCTGTTTGTTTTTACTATTCTGGGTTTTATTATGCCATCAGCCCCGGGCTCACGAAAATTTCCTCCACCTCAGCTACTGTCTGCGCGTAGTAGATTCCCTATTCGTCCCTATAGACTCCTTGAATAGTCTCGCCGTGGTGAATTTGCCCAAATTGGAAGACTGGCAACACGATGCTTGGGGGGGCCATGTATACATATTCGTCTTCGGAAACAAAAGTTGCATGCCAACCTGGAACGGAACCCGTAGTCTCTTA
>WSTO01000043.1:0-38352 GCA_019627685.1 Serendipita sp. 399 | reverse complement strand
GATTCGAATGGTGTCTGCCAACGTACGTGATTTGGTCCACTTCCTCCCCAGCGAACCAGAAAAAACTAACATTGCTTTATATAGCTTGCGACTCCAGCTGTTCGAGCTGCAGAGGCTCGGCTACCTTCTGTGTCACTTGCAGGAACAATCAACTCGCCTCTTCGGGGACTTGCGTTTCCTCATGCCCGCGCAACATGTTCTCGTCTAACGGCACTTGCAAGTCTTGTCACCCTGATTGCGCTACCTGCAGTGGACCTGGCTTCAACCAATGTTCAGCGTGTCCAGAGTCTTCCCCAATCCTAACGAATGGGCGTTGCCTCAAGACTTGCGCCAAGTCCGAATACTTCGATGGCAGCTCGTCATCCTGCAAATCATGCGATTCGTCCTGTGGAAGCTGCTCGGGTGGTGGTTCTAAGGCTTGTCTTTCTTGTGGCAGCAACAAGCAAGTGTTGAGGGCCGGAGAATGCCTGAACGTTAACTGCGGGAACAATCAGGGTACGACCTCTGGTCTCGGGGTCTGTCTAGCACAAGAGCTTGTCCAAGTTCCCAACAATAGTGGAACTCCGCCCGTCGCGATCCCACCGATCGATCCCAACGCACAACAGCCGTCCAGCGGTGGTGGTAAGAAATTGCTCTGGTGGCAAATCTTGCTTATTGTCCTTGGTGCTTTGCTCCTTCTCGTCCTCATCCTCATCTGTTGGCGTCGCCGTGCGCGTCAGAAGAGAGCCAAAGAGACGGAGCAATTCAAACACAATCTCAAACACCAAGGCCTCTGGGCCAAGCTCTGGCGCAATCCATTCGCTGCCTGGTGGGCCCGTCGTCGGTCTGCTGCACTGGCTCGCCGATCTCAAGACGTGGAGCAAATGTCCTACGCGAAAGACTGGAAGAGCAACAGCTCTAGTGCTGATCGCCGTACAGCCGTCGGGGTACCGAAAAGCATATCAAGAGGGAGCTGGGTGACGATGGGTCAGCACACTGAGCGCCGCGGATCCTTTGATGGTCGATCGTACTTCACCAATAATGCAGGTCTCGGCGTGATCCGGGAGGACAGACGTCACGACGACCAGTGGGAGAGGGCTCGCGAACCTTCCGAACGCTCCTATGGACGTAGCTACAAGAACGGCGCATCAAGCTACTCTGATGGTGAATCTCGGCGATACAGAGAGCCGCCAAGAGGAGAATCGCAGTACTATGGACAGGAGATTGAACAAGAAGATGTGCGCTCCGAAAGAACCTATGACCCTTACCAGTATCCTCGTCCCTCATCCCGTACCTCCGATGATCTCGTCTCGATGATCAAGTCTGAGTATACCGAGGGCGATCGATATGACGATCGATTGTACAATCAAGCGCGGAACCACCCCCGTGACAACCGCAGCCTTCGACAAGATTACCCTCAATCGGTGACAACTCGTCGCACTCAATCTCGTCATTATCAGTACGACGATGCTCGTTCCTACGGGAGAAAAACAAGAGGTGAATCGCCTTCTATGTATTCCCAGTCGACGGGCTTCCCGCCACCGCATTCACGCCAGATGCCCCCGATCGCCTTTCCAGAGGAGCCCGTTCGGGATGCGGTGCTTTCTTCGAGGTTCAGCATGTCGACTACTGCCGCTTCGACTCACCCTCCGTCGAAGAATCTGCGGAAGTCGCCGCCCGCTGAACCAGTGCCACAACTGACAGAGCCACCGAGGCAGTTGACGGACGCAGAGATGTACAAAATGTCGAAGCTGTTCCCAGAGCTACTCAAGCTTGTCAGTCCGACAAAGAAGGAGCATTCGCCTCAACAGACGACGAATCCCTCTCCAAGTCGTAATCCATTCCGCACATTCATATGAGCGGGAAGGCGACTTTCGAGTGTCCGGCTATCTCCTCCATTACTGGCTATCCATCCATAGACTGGCCTGAGCGTCCACCCCTTACCTCTGCATCAAAGCTGTTTAATCCTGGTTATCTACATGGACCCACTGTTTCAATTTCCCCAATATTCGCATCGCATCGGTACAAGGCCCCAGAAGTTTGCAAGCTCCTCAGTTTCTTTCCCTGGCCGAGACGAGTTTGCGTGACTCGTTTACTCGCGCTAAGCAATCCTCCCTCCCCCGTCCTCTAATGGTGCGGCTCGCATCCGAAACAACATCAAACAACAATCATTCACGATCACAAAGAGATGGACAATGAGCGGGCGCAGTCGTTCAGCATCTTCTATGACCCATTTACCTCCAACACCATTATTTTTCAACCTTTCATCACTTCGCCTGACATTATTCTCCCAAATTTTCCTTTTGCTTGCTCCATATGCCTCAGATCTCTCTCTCTCTCGTCTCCCTTATTCCTTTTCTTGTTATGACCTGTTCAAACCCCGTATCTCGAGACGCTGTTCACTCCTTTAACCTTTCTTTTTCTTTCTTTACCTTTTTTTGCGTCTTTGGTAGATCAAGTGGAATGAACAACGATGGTGGCCTTGTTAACTCTCTCAAAACTGTAAGGAATCTCGAGTAAGAATAACGGGATCGTGCAGTATTGCACGCCAAATATAAGATTATGTTGCAAAAAAACATCATCAATTTCCTATCAGAAACTTGGAACGTAAACAGAAGGGTCTCCTCAGGCGTCGGCGTATGTCGCAATTCACAACTTAATCCTGACGATGACCGCTATCACACAAAACCTCCCTTCGTTTATCAGAGATCCCGCTATTGGGCTTATTGGAGTCGTAAGATCACTCTAACAAATGCAAGCAAGGAAGCCGCTGACACGTATTCTGCACCTCATAGCAATGCTACTCTTCGCTCGTTGAAAATCTGCATTTCGCCGATACCGTATGTCTTAAACTTGCGATATCAAAGGGACTTGGTGTTGCAATCGTTCTTGGTGGCGCTGTCATGAAGATTCCACAGCTACTGCTGAGTGAGTCCGTCACAAGGGAGCCTGTTTCAGAATAGTGACGACCACTCTGCTTGTGCTCTTTAGTATTACGCGCACGACACGCAAGGGGCTTATCTTTGCCGGCTTTTGCGCTGGAGACGCTCGCCTATCTCATCACTCTGGTGTACGCGTATCGAAACAGCTATCCGTTTTCGACGTATGGCGAAAACCTCTTCCTGACGATTCAAAACGTGGCCATCACCCTCTTGATCATTTACTATCTCCCCCGCACTCAGAGCCACCTCACCACAAAGCGAGCGAAATCGAATATGCCATCGGTCCTTGTGGCAGGAATTGCGACGATCGCGATTACATACACGCTCTTAGTGATTCCCATGCACCTGATGCAACTCCTCCAACTGGGTACCGTGCCCATCTCGCTGTTCTCGAAGATCCCTCAAATCTCTGAAAACTATCGCAACAAGTCGACCGGACAACTCTCCGTGTTTGCCGTGGCCTCTCAAGTCTTCGGCTGCGCTGCTCGCTTGTTCACGACGGCTACCGAGATGGGGGACGCACTCGTCTTTGCCGGGTTCGCCTTGGCCTTTGTCCTCAATGTTGCTCTTGGATTGCAGATATGGATGTATTGGGGTCAAGGTGTGCCATCGACAAAGGAGCACTGGCCAAGGGAGAAGCAAGGCTTCGACGAGGATGAACCAGCGGAGATTGTCACTCCGCAATATGCACAGTCGTCATTCAATCCTATTCAGCCTACGGCTGGCCGTAGATGGGCTAGAAAGGTTGATTAGACACCCAGGGATAGCCGGTGTACCGTCGCCACCAGCAGCCCGGATCTCCGACCGTAGAGGGTGGTGATTCGTTCTACAATCACCCACGGGACCTATTTTACCTGATATGGGATGCTAATATATTGTTTTCTATCCGAATTTCCTTTGGATCATTTTGGCCTTTCAACACCGTTACACAGTTATTATTCGGAGTAGCCGCCGAGTTGAGATAGATGAACGCGATAAAAGGTGGCTACGTAGACCTTTTCAGTAAAACCAGGTTGGAGTCGCGTTCCCCCACGCTTTCCATCGCCCGTAGTTGCCCTCGGAAGGTTCGCCTTGCTTTCTCCTGGCGCATGTCATTAACTTACGGTGTGCGTACTCGACATCAAAACTTGATTCGTTCACTCTTGCAGTTCGAACCCTGGGGTTTATTGCCGGGCACGACGTCCCACTATCCACTATCCTCGAGGCTGCGAATGTGTTTCTCAAAAGAGGTTTGACATTCGTGTTTGATTGAGTTAGAGCTCCTACCCGTGACCAGTAAGTTTTTTTTCCCTATTTTTTTCTTTTTTTTCTCTTTTTGGTATTGGTGGTGGCATTGAGCCAGCCTCAAGGCGATCGCGTGGCGCGTGGCTCCTGTACGGTGTTCCATCCCGTATAAGCGGCCCCTCCCCACGGAATCCAATATCTCGAAAACGCGTTTACTTTTTTCGTGTCTTTTTCTTCGACTCCCTCCTCCTCCGCGCAATCTGCGTAGCAGGACTCCCTTTCTTTCACCAACGATCTTCAAAGGCCCTTTCAGCGCCTGACCTTTGAATTGTGCCGTAGCCCGCACGTTGGCTCAGCACATCAGCTCGTTCTGCCTGTTATTCGTCTATTTCTCGCATTATCAAACTTGATTTCGGTAGCTGACTCCGTTTCTCTCCTGCCCCAGAGATACGCCGACTGACTTGCTTGCCAGCTACCCTGGTGGTCACCACGCGCCGCTTGGCCAACCCCAATTCACAAAGGAGAAGGACTATCTTGAACCCAACCACTTCAGCTTTGACCTGGTTCCGACCTTGAAGCAAGATCTTTTAAGAGGAATCCATTTTTCCGACTTTCAAAGATGGCTGCTGTTGAAGTTATGATGCCACCATCCAGACCAGCCACCCCATATTCGCGCAAGCGCAGACATTCTGTCTCAGCACCACCTCCAGGATTCCAATTACCATTTCCTCATGCTCCTCGACCCGTTTCGCCGTTGTTGACGCCATCAGCAGCCACGGCTGCAGCGGTCACGCCTCGAAGACGTGTATCAACATCTCCTCTTTCTCCTCAAGCTCGTTCAGCGACGCTTGGCAACAACCCGTTGGGGTCGCGTGCAAACATTCAACGACGCCTCGCTACGTATGGAGAGCAAGGCGTGGCCGCAGCCAGCCTTGCCACGCTCGAAGCCGCTTGCGAGCAATTTTCGGGTTGCGAGAATATCGTGATGCAAATCAACATTGACGAAAAATCGCCACTGAGGAAGAAATTACGCCCATCAGTTCCGAGTGACCCCTCGCTGAGCGACTCAAAACCTCCCCTTTGGAACGTGCGTACGTTCCCCTTCCACCGTATACGCCCGGGAAACGAAACACCTCGAAGAAGACTCGGGATTCCGACCTTTGGATGGCCAAAATCAGCCACCACGACAACAACGAGCACCCCGATGATCCTCGACACGGCGATGATGGATGCGACCGTGGCCAGTCCCCGAGTAGCTCCGAGGTTAACATCGGACGCCGCAGGACTTGGCGCGATTGTCGAAATGGCTTCGGACGACGAAACCTCGGTGTTTCCCTTCCCAAGACGCGCCCGTCGAAGTGGCGCAGTTTGGAGCGACAACGAGGCTGAGAATCCTCGGGAGGGCTCTCTCCGTTGTCGATCCCCTTCCCCGGCACCACCCGTCATGACTGGAAGCATGCCACCTCGGATGTTGAAGCAAATCCCCAAGCCAATGGTTAAAGCGCCGCGCAGAAAATCCCCGCCACGAGATCTCCCCCCTCCTCCTCCGCGATACTCCTCACCATTAGGTCCTGAGCGCCATGTCCTTCCCCCTCGCCCACGGTTCCCTCGTTCTATGAACTCGAAGTTGACGAACGAATTCAGGTTGGGGAAGGACGGCCTAAGAATACAGAGTCTCGGTGAGCGTGGCGCCGCCGCAGACCTGTATCGACGCGTGTTGCTCAGGTGCGCTCACTTTGGTGCAAGAAAGAGGGAAATGGACCGATTGGTCAGGTTAGCTGCGCAGGCTGAGGCGGAGGAAGAGACCTACTCGCTGAAACTCTATGATGACGTTGAGTCGAATATGGTCCCCGTTGTGGAAGCACAGCAGGAGTCGCAGGGTGAGGTAGTTGAATCTCCAGCTATGGTCGTAGAAGGTCAAGAAGACAACGAGCCTTATGAAAAAATGGAAGTCGACGCCGCTGAATGTGGGGATATCGAGCTACTGCCTGATATCCCTGACATGGATTAGAGACGAAGATCATCTATCTGTCTTTACATCCAGCACCGACCCCACCATCAATACGTACGTCACCAAGTGGTGGCTTCGCAGTTTCTCACTACCTGGGTTCACTTCACCTCTCCAGCATTTTTTTTTTTTGCATTCCTTCGCATTTGTCTTGGGCTCTCGTTCGGTTGGATTCAATTCGTATTGTGCGTCTTTCCTTCATTACATAGGTCTATTGTCCTTGCACTCGATCACACTCTCTGCATTTTCTCGTTTTTCTTCTCGTTCTTACTCATGTTGCTGGTCCACTTGCATCCACCGCGATGTCTCTCATGACACCACGACATCTTTCATGCCATGTGTATACTGTCCCAATAGCACCGAATATCACTTCAAGATTGTTCTGTAAATGGCCACTAAGGAGCTAGACGCTCGATTATCCACTCCGGTGCATCAGGAGCAGAGGCTTCTCGTCGCCTGTATTGTACACGATCATGAAGTCGATTAGGTCTGCCGCTCCAGAACTCTACTTCTCTGTAATGCCTGGTCAGTACCCACAATTGTCGGTCATGGTTGAGCTCCCGACTTACTGCGGTATGACTCTCCAACCACCCCAAAACTCCGGTCTGGGTATATGCGCCGTGTCTCCCTCGTCATTTATTCCAAACTGTTCTTCAACGTCCTTCACTCTCGTCTGCAGCTCGTCCTCTCGTATGGGTTGACTTTGAGGGCTAGCCCAGGCACCAACTCTGCTATTGACAGGTCTCGATTGATAATAGTTGTCGCTCGACTCTTCATCTAGTTTCTCCACGGTGCCTATAACCCGGACTTGTCTGTGAATTTCTCGCCAATAGAAACAAAGAGCTGCATGAGGATTGGCAAGTAATTCCTTCGATTTGCGAGAGGCATAGTTGGTGAAGAAGATGAATCCTTTCGTATCAACCTCTTTCAGGAGGACCATCCTGTTTGAGGGAACACCGTTACCAGTGACGGTCGCAAGCGACATTGCTTCCGGCTCCAGCACTACAGCGTGGCTTTGTTGGGTATTTTGGTGGTGTTGCTCGTGAGGTGCACCTGAACGGGCATGTTCGAACCACAGCTTGAACTGGACGAGAGGATTGGGATGAACACTCGTTGGCCCGAATGAGGGTGCTTGGTATTGGTCGTGACTTTCAACTTTGAGTGTGGATGGTGGTGGAACTTCCAGATTCATGGTTCTAATATCTGGTAATGCCCTGAGGATGGTGAGCCGCGGTCGATGACCCTCGACTATGAGTGGTGTTTTGGTTATAAGATTGCTGAAGATGCGCAACTTATCAACAACTTTCATCAAATAATTTTGATATGTTTTTAGGCCGTGTGACTGTCTGTTAACAGTCGACTTGCCTGGTCTGCAGGTTTGGTGAGCTTCAAAGTCAAAGTCTCGTCTCCTGTGGCGCAGTTCATATCCCGAGACGAAAGCTCCTCGACACTTTTCATACTGATCCCAGAGTTATTATAAACGAAACCACATGCCTTAGGGCGTTCAATGTCCCTGAGGGATGTTGGGTTGTTGGTCGCCCATCCAAACTTTGTCTTGACCATCACCATGGCAGAGTTTGACATCACTCGAAGATTGATCCCATACCTAGATAGACATCTCGCATTTCCAGTTCTTGCATTCTTGCTCGAAACGTCCCTTTTCCCCGACGCAGATGTCCGAGCCGCTCAATACGAGCTCGCTCGCGAAACAAACATGGTCGATTTTACCATCGAACTCTTCGAGCAACTACATCCCGACGAAGAAGTGTCACCAGGTATGCATTTAGATGGACTTTCGTGCGTACCACCCACGATTTTGCAGAGTTTGCCCAGAAGCGAGAGGCGGCTATCCAGACCAACCAACGGCTTCAATCAGAGGCGCAAGTTGTCCTAGATGTGATTGAGAGAGAAGAGGTCGCACAGGCATTGCGGCAAGACAAGATGCAAAATCTTCATTACTTGAAGGAACATTACAGCGTAAGCGTTTTGCCCACACATTCGTTCCGTCCAAACTGACAATTTTTGCAGTTGACAGTTGAACATATATCTGCCCTGTACACGTTTGGGCAATTCCAATACACCCACGGCGATTACTCCGGCGCAGCAGATTACCTCTATCACTTCCGAATTCTTTCTACCGATACAGACTTGAACATTTCGGCGCACTGGGGAAAGCTTGCATGTGATATTCTCTCGGGTCAATGGGATCGTGCGTTGGAGGAACTCAACTCCCTACGAGATATCGTCGACTCGCGAGTGACCGCTGTTTCATCCCTCCCTACAACATCTTCCGATTCTGCCCTTGCCCAACTACAATCACGTACATGGTTACTCCACTGGTCGTTGTTCGTGTATTTCAATCACCCACAAGGGCGCACACTCCTTCTCGAGACATTCCTATCGCCAGGGTACCTCAACACCATTCAGACATCGTGCCCATGGATCCTTAGATATCTAACTGCAGCCGCCATTGTGACTCGAAAAGTCGCTGCGACCGCATCGGGACGTGCTCGCTATGCTCTGAAAGAGATTGTTCGTGTGATCCAAATGGAAGAGTATCAATACGCAGATCCCATTACACGATTTCTCAAGGAACTTTACGTCGAGTTTGATTTCGATGCGGCCCAACAATCACTCGCCATTGCAGCTCAAGTCGTCGAAAACGATTTCTTCCTCAGCGACTTGAAGCAAGACTTTCTAGACAACGCTCGATACTTAATAAGCGAAGCATATTGTCGCATACACCAACGAATTGATATCGAGTACGTCCCATCATTCTCACGCACAAAGGTAGCACTGATAAGCACAGCGACCTCTCTAACCGCCTGAACCTGAGTCAAGAGGAAGGGGAAAAGTGGATTGTCAATCTGATCCGTGATATGCGTATGGGTGCTGATGCTAAAATTGATCTGGAAAAGGTGTGTTTCTAGACGGTTATACGATCAAAATTCACGTTTCGTGTAGAATGTCATCCACATCAACCGGCCACCAGTACCCCTCTATCAAAATGTGATTGAAAGGACGAGAGGTCTGGCTTTCCGTACTCAGGCTCTCGGCGCAGCGATGAGTCGCCGTGCCGCTGGAGAGACTACGGATGCCCCAGAAGAAGGTAAGGCAAAGGGGAAAAGTCGAAGGACTGGACAAGGTGGGCCTCAAGGTGGCCAAGCCCTCACAATACCCGCCATCGCCTCAGAGGCCTGATTCAGTGCCTTTTTCTCTCCGCTCACGGTGAATACTACTTCCTAAAACTCTTTCATCGTTTTGAACTTCTGTATAGATCACCGACGAGACCCAAAAGCCGCTTCTAAGACTGCATGTCGGTCCCCTTTCGAGTGGCCATATCGCTCCTTTTTAAAATGATTCGACAGCAGAAATGCAAGGTCTGTCGATCAATTAGTTGCATAAATGGAATTCGTTGCTCGGAAACCTACCGAGACTTTGCTCAAAATTCAGACGTGGGTCGCAGAAGGATTGGTAGCGCAAGCCCAGCTCCTCTTCGCTTAATTCCATGCTCCCTCCAAGGCACTCTGTCACCGAGAATCCATCTTCACTTAATTCTCCAGTGAATTCCAAGGAGACGCCGTTCAATTTTGAGTTGCACTGAGCATGAATGCGAAGGCAAGAGGTTACCTCTGATACGATAGTACTGAAATTACGGGTTTTTAGTCCGCCTGTAGAAGTAAGAGTACTGTTGAAAGCATATAAGTGACTAAGTGGTTGATACTTCGAATTGCGCCTGGCGACCCACTTTCCGTGCATAGGGTCGCATACCCAGATAACTGGCACGCCACTCTGTTGAACCGCAGCAATGTGACCAGGAAGATACTCTTCAACCTAGATTTTGTGTAAATTGGATATCTGTGACGATGCTTCTTTTACCTTGCCGGCTCCATATCTGGTGATTAAAGTGAGCCGACCAGGCTCTCGATCAGGATTAAGCACTGAGAAGAATGAGCGAGATTGATATACGGCTCAAGTGACGAACCCTTGACAAGCTTCAATAACTCATCTGCTCCCATTGAAGGGCCGACTTTGACCCCAATTGGGTTCCGAATCCCACGGAAATATTCAATGTGAGCCCCATCTAGTTGACGAGTTCTGTCACCAACCCAAAGGAAGTGAGCGGATGTATTATAGAAACCAGTGAGTTCTTGCTTTTCCTGAATCTGGTTGGTGTTCTTGTAATTTTGCAGTTCAACGGGTCGACTGGAAGAACGACTGCCAAACTGTGGCGCTGACTGCCCCTCTTGCGGTGCAGGAGTGGCCTGGGCGAGAGAAGTATCGACTGTACCTGTCGGTTGAAGGGCTGGTGGCAATGCAAAGAGGCGGGTGAGAGCCTCCTCGTAGTCTAGCATAAGGCCCTCGTGACTAGAATAGGATCAATTTTGATCGTCTTCACAGCAGTTTGATACAACCTCACCTAGTATAGAAATCTACTTCTCCGTGCACTCCTTTAGGACCACCCATTTCGAACGGAATGCCATCTCCAGCTCCAATAGTACGACTGAAATCTAAGGCGTCCGCCAATCCCTCAGTTATTCTTTCAAATTCCTCCCTAACCGATGTTGTGGATGAAGATATACTACGAGATTGTGGCCTTCTCACCTCAGAATTGGGCTGCGGACATGAGCAAGGGACCAGTCGCGAGGATGATTCAAAGAAGCAAATCCTGAAATAAGAAGACCCCTTATATAATTTAACGTTGTTGCGGAGTAGAAGTATGCACTGTGGTGGCGTGAGCAAATACCGGCGTAAAGAATAGCGAGTTACTTCAATAAACGTTGTGGATCAGGGGTGCGAGCGTTTATGTCAAGACTGCCTCCACTCGTTAGCGTCCAGTCGCATGATGCCTCTGGGGATGTACTCATTGACGTTGTCTCCACTAGCCGATAAATCTCCATAAGAATATGTCCCGATGGAGGTGTAGATTCTCACCGGAAGCTGAGGACTTCTCGCCCATCTGCCAGTTTCTCTGTCTTGCTGGACCGAGGTTTTGCAAACTGACCTGCAATCCGCCCAATGCGGACCACTGGTATCCTACCTCCCCAGATTAATATCAACGAGAATGAGAGGATGAGACCAATTTTGTTGGATATGTTCTCCTACCCGATATCAGTGGATTGGAAGGAGCGAAGGAACAAACCCTCACGTGTGTACAAGCGGCAAAGCTCTCAGCACAGTCTCCTGCATGTAGAAGGAATGCTTGTCCGAGTTGCACAGATGCCAGTTGAGATCTCAATCTCTCGATCTTCGCGAGGTTTGGTGAATATTCGAGTCGAACGTTTGCGGGTGAGTTTGCTTACCTCGCCCGAGGTAACCAGCGGGGGTAATGTAGCCAGTCTACTCCGGATGCTGTCCAGATTTCAGTGTACGTTTATGGTCGTTAAAGAGAGATCCATTACCTTGCGAGGTGCTCTTCGTTGGGATACTCCACAGACTAACCAAAACCATGTCAGCCCGTTCGTTTGGATTAGATTGTACTATCTACCTGTGCAACAGGCTTCGTCCTCCAAGACGAGGGGGCCCATCGTTCAGCATCCATAGGCAGATCGTGGTCAAGGTCGAAGGGGCGATCTGCATTGACCCCACAAACATCGCTTTCATTAGATGCTACGCCCAATTGTACCAGTTACACCATACTATTCATCAAAGGCTTTTCGACTGTATTCTTGACTGGCGACAGCCACTAACAAAATCACATCTTCAACATGCACACGGAAAGCAGAACAAAAACATTGATTGCTGGATAAAATGAGAAGAGAGATATATAAATAAGTAATCTACAGGTCGGACCCACTTCTACAGATCACCCAGGAGGTCTTTGCTGGAAAGTGATATGCAATCAGGTCAAGCTCTCTCAATGTCAAGCCGGACTTACAGCGCTTGTGGTGGCTTCAAGGGTGACCAGCCATCCCCTGAGCTCATCTCCAATGGCCAGACCTCCATTAGGAACCATACGATGTGGCCTACAATGCAACCAACAACGTCCGCATAAAGGGAGCGCATACTTCCTGCCAGGATTCCAGATATAACTATCATTGCTATCGGAAGCTTCAAGAGGCACGTCAGAAGGCCTCGCAACTTGGAAGGGTCAAACTCACATATGGGGCGGGTAGGTGAATG
This sequence comes from Serendipita sp. 399, assembly GCA_019627685.1. NCBI lineage: Eukaryota > Fungi > Basidiomycota > Agaricomycetes > Sebacinales > Serendipitaceae > Serendipita > Serendipita sp. 399. The sequence goes on along the minus strand of WSTO01000043.1, from coordinate 26,076 downwards.
AGCCAGAACAATGCGACTTGTTCATGAGGATTCTTACGGCTCCAGATATAGATCAATGAGAATGCGAGAGATGGCTGAAGGAAAGGAAGCGCAAATGGAGGTGCAATAACCTATTAAAGTTAATCTCCGCAGGAACCACCAAACAATAATGTACGAACTATAATAAGCGCAGCAGAAACGAGTAATAGCATGAGGTATTCGGCAGGTTTGTTGGCAAAGAAGGTTTGCTCCAGCCAGCGCCCATAGCGAAAGCTAGGTAAACCAAAATTGAGAAACACGAAGTCTCGCTCACGAGGAGAACTCACAACCACAGGAAGTACAGTAAAAGTTCGTATCCTAGAGGTCCATGATACAAGAATGTTGTCACCAGACGCCACGGCTGCGACCCTCAAAGTAAACGGACGGTTCACTGAGCTGTAGGACGTGGAGACCGACCTGGAATGATGAAACAAAAGCCGTTTTGAAACTAAAGTATAGTTGATATGGGTTTACGATATGAATTTGCTGATCTGTGGTCAGCACCTCCCTCACAGCTGGCAGGATCGTTCATCGCCTTACCACGGCTGCAGCAACCAGAAGAATGGAAAGCATCCAGTAACGCGATACTGGCGGTATTCGAGCCAACATCTCCGCAATAGCCGGCATTTTGATGACGGCAGTGGTCAAAGGCAGACTGCATACTTTGGATCTTACCGCGTCATCTTAGCACATGAAAGACGCGAACCTTTCTGATAGTCCTGAACAACTCAACTGGACAAATGAATCCCGGAACACAAATAAACTTCCCTCAAACCAACCCCCTTCTCTAAATCGTTCGCCACACACAGTTTCTTCGGATGGGATTTGGGCAGCAAGCTCCCTGTCTATGGAAGCAACTGGAGACTTCAGTGAAAGTGAAGGAGATGTAGAATGGGAAGAAATAGATGTTATGGGGGATGGCACAACGCCATCTGGCTTACTAACACAAGACGTCGAAGTCGTGATCCAGAACGAAGCAGGAAAGACAAAGTAAGTTGCTGTATCCCCTACTTCCTATCATTTATCATCAATATCGGGCAGGAGACGCGTCCCGACATTTGACCCCCTACAACGGACCTTGCGCTTAGAGTCTCACAAGATGCATACAGTCGCACTCCTTGCAAGCTTTGGCATCCGGAATAAATGGATTAATGACTCCTTATTACATGTAGGTGATATATACTGTCCGAATTTGGCCTAACCGTTCGATACATAGGCGAGACTTCTCTCTATGACACCTCTTCCTCTTCAAACCTCCTTCTCGATGATTCACCGGAAAAATGAACCAGATGCTAGTCGACGAGCCCGTCTTTTCCTTACTGCCTCTTTCAGGCTTACAGAGTGGTGGCATTCTCGTTTCCAAGTCGTCATGGACAGCGGTATACGTAGTCAAACCTATCTGGAAGTGGAACACCAGCGGAAGCTGCACGAATCTCGTCAAATAACTACCTCCTCCGAAGCTAGCGATACCGAGCTGGTACGATCTGATCGACTAAGGACAGCAAAGAGCCTTATGAAACATGCGCTTACGAAGCAAGGCTCTGCGGACACCAGTGCAATCTTATTCACGGCGCTCTGTCGCGCACTTGGTATTCCGACCCGCCTCATCGTCAGCCTCCAGTCCGTCCCATGGAGCTCAAAGTCTGAGAAGATACAGGACAACAACATTAACGAGGACGTATTCAGCGATTCCGACTCCGGAAAGGTCGAAACAACCACCTCCGGTCCACATGTAAAGAAACAGCGGAAAGGCCGACGTGGGCGCAACGGCCATAGCATCACCGCCAGTGCTGACCCACCACTAGAAGGTTGGCCTCCTGTTGTATGGACTGAGGTGTTTTCCCGCCCCGAAGGGAGGTGGATTCCCATTGACCCCATCCGGTATTTGATTGATAAAAAGCGCCTGTTTGAACCACCGCCAAATTGCCGTATCAATCGCATGATGTATGTGGTCGCATTCGAGGAAGGTGAGACATTTCCGATCTATTTTGCTATTCCTGTGACAAAGTGCTGACTATGGATATCAGATGGTTATATTCGCGATGTAACGCTGCGATACGCCAGACATTTCGGTGCTAAAACTTCGAAAGCCAGAGCATCTTCTCGTCGGGGACAATCAGACTGGTGGGAGAGCGTTATCGCTCTTTTCACCCGTCCTTATCGTCTGGTATACTCGTGACATATTCAGACTCTCTCGAGCGCTGACGACGTGACAGAATCGTGACGACATCGAAGATGCAGAGCTGCAGTCTCTGCAGCACATTGAAGGAATGCCAACATCTGTCGGAGGATTCAAAGACCATCCACTGTGCGCAGTTCCTTTTGGGCACCATCTCCGTTTCTGAGCGATTTCCGACTAGCTATGCTCTAGAACGGCATCTTCGGCGTGATGAAGTAATACACCCTTTGCATGAGATTGGACGTTTTCGAGGCGAACCAGTCTATCCGCGCTCCAACGTGCAAAGGCTTCGATCCTCCGAGACCTGGATGCGAGAAGGGAGAATCATCAAAGAGGGGCAACAACCTTTGAAACGCGTTGTACAACGCGCGCACACCATCAATGGTAGGCGTGCTTTGGAGTTCGCTAAGGCAGATGGTCTTTCAGAGCCCCCAACCCAAGGGCTGTATGCGGAGTGGCAAACGGAGCTGTATGTCCCCGAACCCGTGACAAATGTACGTGTTTGCTCATGAGTCGGACGGTACACTGATTTGGCACCTACAGGGCAAAATCCCTAAGAATAACTTCGGCAATATTAATCTGTTTACACCGAGTATGTTGCCAAGTGGTGCAGTGCATATCCCTAGTAAGGCAATAGTCACGAATAAAGCTTCATTCTTACAACTTATTTTCAGTCCAGAACATTGCCAAAGTCGCACGACAATTGGGAATAGATCACGCACCCGCAGTGGTTCGTATTCTCGCAATTCATCTCAAAGAATTCGCTTTGATAGAGATGCAGACTGGATTCGAATTCAGAAAGGGCCATGCAAACCCTATCGTCAATGGCATAGTCATTGCTGCAGAAAATGAGGACATCGTTGTATCAGTATGTCGAATAAGCGAATTTCTGCACCCTCTGATATCCTGCCTTAGGCATATTGGGAATCTGAGCAAGCAGCGCAAGAGGCTGAACGTGTCAAGCGTCACGAGCGTGTTATGCGTCGATGGACTCGACTTGTTCAGGGTCTAAGAGTCAGAAAAAGGCTGATAGCTGATTATGGTACTATGCATGATCCCGGTGACACGGTGGATCCTCAGGTATGGCTTTTTTTCGCTTTCCTCCACCCTGTTCTCATTCATTCTAGCCTGCTCCCGCACCTGGAGGATTTCTCACCGAGTATGATGGCGTTATCGAACACTTTGATCTCCCAAAAACTCACGTGTTTCGTACTGAGACGACACCAACAATACCAGTGGCAGTTGAGGAGGACGAGCCTCTGGAATGGTCAGTGGGCATCCCTGAATCATCGTATCCGGTTATATCTCAGGAATCCGTCACCACCACCACTCCTGTTACGATACCAAAATCTCTCCGAGAGAGAGGGAAGGATTACTTTAATGTGACAAAGGGACAACCCCAAAGCCCTTCCCACCCTTTGCCCAATCCTCACTCTACAAAGCGTCGACGTGTACGGACGAGGGGAGATAGAAGGGTTTCAAGCTTTCGCAGCTCGTCCCATGACATTGAAACATCAAGCGAGTCGGAACATTCGTCAAAGCGAGCAAGAACCGGAGCTCAATCGGCACCCAGGCGACAACTGCGCCCCCGGAAAAAATAAGGTAGCCAATAAATCAATGTATATCACTTCTACTGGTTTAGCCCTATTGATCCACAACCCTTTCGCCGATGCCAATATACTTCTAAGTGATTGGTACAAGTCGATAATACCGAGTCCTGCCTACCTATGGATGGTTGTTTGCTTCCACCGGATCTGATACGTTTTCGTCTACACCAGGAGAGGTATGGTGCTTGCAGGGAAGAAGAGAGGCAAAGGTGAGGTAGGATGTGTGTCCTCTCGATTCTGCTATAGGTTTTGCCATTGGTACAGAGGTAGCAGGAGTCACCAACCTCCCTTCTTTTCGCTCCGTAGGGACAATTGGAGCGAAGTTGGAGTACTCGCCAGATCCCTTCATAATAGTCGGCTGTTGGGCTAGTGTGGCGGTGTCTCCAGTATTATCCCCTTCCCTCCTTCGTTTCTGATCGCCGGTGCCTAGATCTGGATCGGGGCCATCCTCCTCATCCGCAACTGCCTCTTCCCGCTTCCGTTTGCGGCTCTCCCGCTTCTTGTCGGATGCAGCCACTTGTTGAAGTCGTCTCTGTTCCCTTTTGAGTTCATGAAGCTTTACCTGCTCCACGATGGAATCAATTGAGACGAGTTTGGGGACTTGATGTACGTCATGTGGCCGTATCAACGTCTCATACATCGTCAGATCTTTTCCTCGATTAGAAATATGCGTATGTTTGCAGGATCAAATCACATACCAGTAAAGCCGGATTGATTGAGGGCTGTGATGGTTCGGAGCACTTGTTCAATACAGGGGCTGAAGCAGCAAATGCGCGTCAAGCGATCCTTCTGCAATGTAGGGAATCAGAAAGAGTTTATCTGTGGGAAGGCGCGTTCGAAGAGTAGTAGATCTGGATGTATTGTGGCGGTTGCAGTACCTTCAAAGCCGATTTGGCATGCGGGACAGCTTCCCACGGGGCTGGAAGGTCAAGAAAGACTACAGTCGGGGCGTTGTGAGGTGAGATGACAACCTAGGAGGACGCCACTAGCCTGCGTCTGCTTCGTCACGCAGTGCAAAGCCTTGTTGGCAGACATTGCGGTGTGACAGATGGACCATTGTCATTCCGTGCGTGGCAAATTCGTCCCTGCGCGGTGGGTCAGGATTAGCCGGGGGGTTGGGGAAATTTAAGGGTGGGAGGAGGAGCACAAAGACCACACCTAGCCTTGGTGGCACGCTCCTCGTGAAACTCATAAGAGTAGAGACGGCCAGAGGTCCCGATGGTACGCGCTATCGAATGGGAAAACGAGCCAGAGCCAGTTCCTGGTTGGGATTCGTTAGAAAGTGCATACACCGAGGAGATTTGATTGTAATAAAAGCACAGTGGAAGGGTTCAAGAATTGTACGGACCAGCCTCGATCACCGTACTTCCTGGACGGATGTTTAAACTGGTGACGATGAACGCGATATCGGCTAAATAGAGTATCTGAGTTCTGTGGGGCAGCGACAGGGTCCATAGTTCTGGTGTTGGTCTGAGCACGTAGACGAAGCCGCGGCCGTTGCGAGATGGGACCTTAGTTCCATATGGGAGTCCAATCAAATCGGAGTGGCGGAAGACTCCAAAGCGGTTGTTGAACTCGAGTCCAACGGTGACCTGCAGCGGGACGATGTTGTCGCGAGTCTGGCAAAGAAACGGCGACTTTCAGAACCTAGGGTGGCCAGAAACAGCGTGAAAACGAACCATCCATACAATTACGACGTCTCCAGCTGCGATCGTCCGCGCTGTGGACCACATTTCCCGGAAGTGGAGAGATTCAGGTTTACGTCCCGGCTCAGGGTACGCGGGTAAGTCGTCGTCCCAACACAACACACTCAGACGCTAACATGGCCGTGATGCCTGTCACAAACATCTTAAAACGACCTCCTTCTGGTCATCAACCCCCTGTAGAACCCCATGGACAACCTTGAGACACTTTCGTTTGGTGCGGCTCTCTCTTTGGACCCGATATACCCGGTCAACTGACTCCATCTCTAGTCATTTTCCAAGATCTCTCAGAAGATGTAGGCGATTCTATCTTTAATTCGACCTCAATAACCTCTTCCTAGGCTAAATGGGCATATGCGACGGACTCCGTGAAGGAATTGTTGGGTGCGTGAGCAGGACGATCCATGATAGGCGCCATGACTGACGATCGAACATGTAGGCTGGTCCCTGGACGAGCTTATAGGGACATCCTTCTACAACATCGTCCACCCAGACGAAGTCGCGGCTGCAAAAAACCTGCACTAGTTCGTCCCCTTCCTGATCGCTTGATCGACCTCTCTACTAACAGCTAGATTGAATGCGCTTCGTCGTTAGTGAGCACATTCAAGACGATAAAGCGGCCACATTGACCTACTTGCGACTTCTCCATAAGGAAGAAGATAAATATGCCCTTTGCGCTTTCGTGAGTGCATCTCTCGTAATGAGGCTAGTGTTCTAACCTCCAGTAGTCACGAAGCGTTGCCCACGAGGTAAGTAGTTGATTATACCAGCCGAAACCCACACTCAACTATCATTAGTTTGTTGTTGGGGCAATATCACTTGCTGTAGACGACCCTGGAAATGCAAGAGCAGCGATGGCCAGAGGTGGCGTGTTCGTGTTGACTCCGGAAGCAGAACATCTGTCCTTTCGAGTGAGTACATCAGATGGTCGCCTTTTCACTATATTGATTCGCCCAGAACTGGAACAGAAGGGTTCAGCTCTCGAATAACATATTCACGGGGTCACCGAGTTCCTACATAACTCCAATCGGGGATCTCCATCCTTCTGAACGCGTCTGTCTGCTACTGGACCGGTTCAACAGTGCAGCGATTGTTCTTCACTGCTCGAATGACGTTATCATACAGGAGAACTTGATTCGCTTCAAAAACCTGTTTCAATTCATCCCGTCGGAGACGGACCAGACCTCACTCGGAAACGCGATCCACGTCGTTAAGAATTGGAGGACACATTTCGATGGGAAAGCGGATGGTATATTCGCTGTTTGTCGGTTCACAATGGAGATTTCGAAAGAGTAAGTGACTGCTCATTCCTCTATTTTTTTCCTGCTTGACGAGTTACAATAGTCCCCCGACATTAAAACAACTAGACGCGATCCTGGCTGCAACTTCTGATGCTGTGATCCTCGTCTTGATACCGGCGTGAATAACATAGGAACCAGGTGTTGTTGTCGTTGTCCTCGTGTCTCTTTCCTGTGGTTATCATCAAGCACGTCTGAATTGCTGGTGGGAGCGCATAACGTATGCCTCGTGTGTAGAGATGGACATGGATCCTCTCCATTACATGCGAGGCTTATATAATTTCCATCGGGCGGGTTTATCGTCGGAACAAAGGGCTTCTTGTATTTGCTGCTTCTGTTGAAGCCACCCTCCTGGATTGGAGGATAACTGTAATGTAATAGCTAACCAATCCTCGGTCTCGTCGCGATAAGCATGTCTGACCACACCCCATGTGGCATCTCGAATGCAATGCTGCAACCTCGTCACTTCTTGGGTAATGGCCGCCTCTTGCCTTTTTCCATGGTTACCAGGAGATAGACAGTCTTGAATCAGCGCGGTTAGGCGGGACTGGGATGTCAAGCGTCGTATTGAGTGGTAATTCTGTGTTTTGACATCGATCACCAGGCTTCTCAGCCAATTCGTGCGATCAGATGACAGTACGAGTGAGGGAGGTCGTTGAATAATTATCTTGAGGGCAGAAAGGAACGTTGGAGGATGCCGCATGCCGACGACGACCTGATGCAGTAGAGCAAGCAGCAGTGTGATCTCGTTTTTCACCAGAAAGGACTGAAGTGCTACAACTGTGACATCTTCTGCATCATTGAGCATGAGAATCTGCGCGGCGAGTGCAGTGACTTGATCCATAGCGCCATAAGCGGCAGCCAGAAGAAGCGATGTTTCATAGACTGTAGATCAGTTTAGTGAAGCTGTCAAAGTACCCTCATAATAGTACCTTCTGTAGCGAATTCGTCGTGTCTTTTGGCCGCAATGACTCCTTCACGGAGCTTGCCTGAATGCCTAACATTTCGACAATAGCAGAGGATGCGAGAGGTGGTACGTACGAAATAATCTTACCAAATCTTCTTTGGCAAGCTTCTCTCTTTCCTCCCCGAGCTTGTTGTTCGCCGCTTCGACCTTCAGCAGCTGCCAGTTGTTCAGCCAGTGTAGTCTGTGATGTCGCAATAGAATCCGCACCTTTTCATCAATCCAGGCTCTGTACTTCTCCTGTGTCTCGTAGTTTTTCAAGCTGAGGAGAGGTATCCAGCTATAGTAGCGGCGATAGTAACACGTGAAACGCACGAATCTCCATCGAGGTCATCTCCCCCTCCACTGCGGCTAATGGACGAGATATATTCGAACCTATGTGTCTCCGAGCCTTGGAGTTGTGATTGGCGTTGGGCGGTGCGCTTTTGTTTGGGTGGCATGCGAGGATGGGCCTGGGCATGCGAGATGGGGAGAGGCAAAGTGTCTTGTCACCACCGCCTTCCGTTTTATTCATGATCATCCATGGCGATGTAGAGGCGGAGCTTGTGAGGGTCTGGGACCTCATAGGACAGCTTTCCGACCAATTGCAAGAAAACCGAGGTGTAACGGCCGACCTGCGCGCGCAGGCCGATGCTCTGAAGGTGCGTTGGCATCGAACCCCCTTCGAAAGCTTTGATTTGATATCTTCAAGGCAAAAGCAATACATTCCGGGACTGGTTATCCTCTTAGACGCTTTAACACCGGGCTCTCCAAAGGTGCGCCTGCTCGTCTAGGATTCCGTCTATTTGTTGATGGTCATTCAGAAACGTTCGAAGAAGAGCTAGAGAAGCTACACAATCAATTTTCATCCGAAAATCAAGCATTATCGAACGACAATAAACAGCTCAGCGTCTTGGTCAAGGAATACGAACAGACGCTAGAAAATGTTATGGGAAAGTTTCGCGTTCACGCGGTAGGCACCTCAAATCGAAATCAACCATCGTTTTGATACTATTTATTGGAACAGCATACAACCCAAGAGCATGAGCTCTCTTTGACGAAACAATATGAGGAACAATTGTTCAACAGGGAGAGCGCTACAATGATCCGCGAGTTGGAAGAATCGGCGAGAATATCAACGAGTCTCTCCAGATTATCAGAATGGCTGCGACAGGCACTTAGAGCAAGTAACGGAGAGCCCAACGATCCATCTGTTCACGATGAAATAGACTTACAGGAGTCTTCCCCTGACGTCGTCGCATTGGAGAGGGAATGTGAACTGGTACGATTGGAGAAAGAAAATGAGGAACTGCGTGCACTTTTGGAACTACGCGACGAAAAGGATATGGCTTCGCTTCGGGAAGAGATCGCGCAAGAGACAAGAGAAGCATACCTCCGTAGAACAGGTGGACAGCTCGAGAGCCCTTTTCTGTCAAACACACACAACATCGACGCCGAACCTCGTGGATCTCGCATGTTTTCACCGAGTGGTTTTCGAGGTTTGAGCAGAGCGGCCAAACGGGGTGGAATGGGCAGTAGAGGCAAACAAAGACCATTTGGTTCTCACCAGGCATGGTAAAAAGATTATCCGTGTATTAACATAACAAAGACAATGAGCGGAAGTTGATACTGAAATGTCAATAAGAGTAATGACTTTGTCCATTAGAGGATCAGAAAACTAAAGCACCACTTCCGAGCACGCAGAGAGCGGCAACGGTGACCCCAACGAGGGCACGAGCGTCCGCAAAAATGGAAGTAGCACCACCAGAATTTCCTCCACCGCCATTACCCCCAGATGACGATGTCCCAGTATTATGACCGCCCGGTGCGATGACGGTAGAAGGTTTAACTGGGGTGTAAACTGAGGGCGTAGCAGCGAAACAAGCCGAGACGGCTGCGTTAACATCGGATGCCGTGGTTGGAGACGCTGAATTGACTGTCGCGTTTCCAGCGAAATCACAGCTTTGTGCATTGTTGTTGGTAGCCAGGTAGTATTGAGAGAAGACCCAGGTCAATTTTGAGGCTACAAGTAGCGATTCAGCCACAGAAGTGGTATTGCTCAGTCGATGGACTTACCTCCGTCACACGAAGAAACATCACCATAAACACCAGTCGTTCCATTCTGCCCGATGGGGGTGCAAGAGCCTCCACTCGTCCCTAGATACGTGCACGCGGACTGGAAGAGTCCCTCGAACAACGCCGATTGATTAACAGTCTGAGGAGAGAACACACAAGGAGAGCTCTTCCAGATGCAGTCGCACTCCGCTTGGTTTGGAGTTGGAGGTAACTATCGCTAGATTAGCATAAAGCAGCCTGCATGTCCACTGAATCGTACCGTGGTGCTACCTAACCATTCAGCGCTAACGCTTGGGCAGGCAGGCAATGAGGGATTTCCTGCAGAGCCTTGACTAGGGGTAGTTGGAACAGTCACCGATGACAGCTGGGAGGCTAGGTTCGTGAAATCTTGTGACGTTGTCACAGCCGTGTCGGTGACAGTAACCATCCCAAAGCTGGTGGGGTCGTTGGTCGGGAAATAAGAGAAAGCGACACCTCCAGAATATACGGTAGACATTTCTGCCCCATACAGAGCGGAGACCTCGGCCCATGGGCGTGGTGAGACGGTGTTACATCCGTATTCAGAGAAATACGCAGCCACAGGAAGATCGGTAAATGCAGTGATGGATTCCTGCCAGCTATCCGCCACAGATCCTGTTGTACCACACCAGCGGCTGGCAATTTAGTTCAGTAAGGTGATGTTGTACATTTCGCAGGAAGGACGCACTAGTCGTTTAAGCCCCACAAATCAATGGACGTTTCTTCCGATCCGCAAGTGAGAAAATGAGCCAAAGGATTGCGCCAGCCTGTGCCATCGGTGGAAGAGTAACCAACCAATGCACTGGAGCCTTTCGATTTGAGGTATGCTTTGATATCACGAGCTGCTGCCTTAATGAATGGAGCAGCCGCCGTAGATTCAGTGTCCTTGACGATCTCATTTCCAATGTTGAATGCTGGATTTAAGAAAAAGGAATATGGGCATGGGAGCAAGAAATTGTGCGAGAAGCAAACTAACCGAGAACATTATCGTACTGGGTAAAAGTGTCGATGGTGTTGAGGTACAACGTAAGAAGGTTACTGGTCCACGTAGCGCCTTGCCGAGCTGAAAGAGAACAGTCAGAACCGCACAATGAGGAAGAGACGTAGGCATACTAATAGAACCGTTGACCGGTAAAGAAAGATCGATTCTGAAGGGCACATTCAGCATCAACGAATCGCACGAGAACGCCGTGTGTATACTTACAAAGTGTAAATACCAGCCTGTGAGAGGACGGACATGCAGTGACTGTGGTCCGCCGAAGCATCGACGGAATAAACTCGCACGGCGTTAACGCCGAGCTGCTTGAGATAGGGAACATCTCTATCACAAGCTGACGGCTGGGAAAGACTAGAGTCGGGCGAATCAGTTGGGTGCGCTCGATGTGCAACGTGAACCAAAATGAACGTACGGGTCTATGAACGTCGTTGGCTCGGGAAATTCACCCTCTGGTACTTCAGCTGGGAGCTCCCCGGGCTCTTGATAGGCAATACCCTGGAGGACGGAAATGAGGGTAAGCGATCCACCGCTTCGCCAGAAGTTGTTGACAGGAGCTCCGCTCGTCGACTCCTCACAACTCTTGCTCACAGCGTCGAAGTAAAAGAGAGACGACAATGAAAAAGAGGAGAGACGCCGCGGTCTTCGCTCCAAGAAATTTCAGAAGCTCACCTTGATGAAGAAGCGAGTCCCAGATTCGTCGTAAAGGTACTTGCCCGTCCTGGTGATCTTTGGGAGCGCGCTGACAAAAGGAGCGGCGAGGAAAGTGCTAAATAAGGCGGGAGCAATGAGCCTCATTTTTTAGGGTTTTTTAAGGGATTGGCGATGGTAAAGGCAGAAGTCAAGGAGTGTGTGCCGTTGACTTGCGTTCGGCTATTGAAAACAACTTGGAGTGCTCCCCCGCCGTCGTCACCCTCAACGCGCGCCTGCGCAGACACCACGCTCGATCGCATAGCATACCTAGACGAACCCAGCTACCATTTGATCGCTGTCCCTAATTTCTGTAGAATTTTCAACGACTCCTGGGGCTCCTCACAGGCCGTTCTCCGCCGCTGCCGTTGTCGCCCAACGTGAGCCAGCTCCTCCTCCAAGAGGGATAGATGTCGCGAGGGCCTCAACATCCATATCAAGATCCATTCTCTACACCCACCGCTCACCCTCGTCTCGACTCTGAATCTGACATGGAACATTACGACCGGCGAGACACATACCAGTCTGAAAACAGTGCAGCTGGTGCTGCCTATGATAACCAGAATTATGACCCCTATTGTACGTACCGATCCTCGTTCTCCCTCTCTTTTCTTGGTATTTTCGAGGTCCCCAGAGGAATACATTCGGCTCATATTCACTGAACAGCGCACCGCCGCGGAGACACCGACACAGAGAGCGAACAAGACGGTTACAATAGACACTACGCTCCATCCGCTGAATCCCTTAACCCTGGATTTCGCTCCGGGCTATCAGATATCTCAAACCCCACCATCGACTATGGCGCTGCAGGAATACGAGAGCCATATCCAGCCTGGACTTCGGAACGACAGATACCTCTTTCGAAGGAGTACGTACAAGTGCTTGATTTCATCAGTCTTCTCTGGTATTTGAATATGTACCACGCGGGTGCTAACCACAATATCCCAGGGAAATCGAAGACATCTTCCTCGATCTCACGCAGAAATTCGGTTTTCAACGAGATTCGATGCGTAATATGTTCGATTTTTTGATGCAGCTGCTGGATTCCCGTGCCTCTCGCATGTCGCCCAATCAAGCATTGCTCACCCTTCACGCCGATTACATAGGAGGACAGCATGCCAATTATCGAAAGTGGTATTTTGCAGCTCAGTTGGACCTTGACGATGCCATCGGGCAAGTCCAGAATCCCGGCTTACAGCGCTTAAAGTCCGTGAAGAAGAAAGGTGCAACCAAGACCGGCGCTGAGAAGTCCCTGGACAGCGCACTGGCTCGTTGGCGCCAGGCGATGAATAACATGTCTCAGTATGACCGACTTCGCCAGATAGCCCTTTACCTTCTCTGCTGGGGTGAAGCGGCACAAGTTCGCTTTGTACCAGAGTGTCTCTGCTTTATCTTCAAGTGCGCAGATGACTACTATCGCTCACCGGAGTGCCAAAACAGAGTAGAGGCGGTACCTGAAGGCCTGTATCTGCGCGCAGTCATCAAGCCACTATATCGTTTCATTCGTGATCAAGGCTACGAGGTTCAGGACGGCAAGTTTGTGCGAAGGGAAAAGGATCACAATGAGATCATTGGGTACGACGATATCAATCAACTCTTTTGGTATCCTGAAGGCATTGCTCGCATCGTCATGCATGACAAGGTAACTCAGTCGTTATCAATATGAGTGAAAGGCTCATTCCCCTGTAGACGAGACTTGTGGACATTCCGCCTGCTCAGAGATTTATGAAGTTCGATCGCATCGACTGGAACAGGGCGTTCTTCAAAACCTATTTTGAGAAGCGCTCCGCCGCCCATCTTCTCGTCAACTTCAACAGGGTGTGGGTCATACACGTTGCTGTCTTCTGGTTCTATACGGCATTCAACTCGCCATCGATCTACCGTCGGGCTGATCACACTGGTCCCTCTAACGCGATGAGATGGTCGGCAACCGCTTTGGGAGGCACCGTGTCGACCGTTATCATGATTGCAGCTACACTGGCAGAATTCTCCTACATTCCAACTACCTGGAACAATACCTCTCATCTCACGCGTCGCCTCTTATTCCTCCTGGTCGCTCTCGCCGTCACCACAGCGCCCACATTCTATATCGCCCTAACCGACAACCCCAAGAACAAATCGAATATCCCGCTCATCGTCGGCCTCGTCCAGTTCTTCATTTCAGTTGTCCTCACTCTCTTGTTCGCTATCGTTCCTTCTGGCCGCATGTTCGGTGATAGGGTTGCTGGAAAGTCGAGAAAGTACCTTGCTAGCCAAACCTTTACTGCAAGCTATCCAGATCTAGAGCGGAAGTCTCGCATCGCCTCCATCATGCTTTGGGTGCTCATCTTTGGATGCAAGCTAACGGAGTCCTACTTTTTCCTCACGCTTTCATTCAAAGAACCTATCTCAGTAATGGTTGGCATGAAGGTTCAAGGTTGCGGTGATCAATGGTTTGGTTCCAGCCTTTGCTCGAACCAGGCTGCATTCACCTTGACGATAATGTACCTCATGGATTTAACACTCTTTTTCCTGGACACCTTCCTATGGTATGTTATCTGGAACACCGTTTACAGCATTGCGCGATCATTCTCGCTTGGACTCTCCATTTGGACTCCGTGGAAGGATATTTTCACACGCCTTCCTAAGAGGATCTATGCCAAGCTACTTGCAACCGGTGACATGGAAGTCAAATATAAACCAAAGGTAAGCCTTCATTTCTCATGTCCGTGTAGAAACCCACATTTAGAATATTTTATAGGTGCTTGTTTCTCAAGTCTGGAACGCCGTCATTATTTCAATGTACCGCGAGCACCTCCTATCCATCGAACATGTCCAGAAACTTCTTTATCACCAAGTACAATCGGACCAAGACGGTCGGCGCACCCTTCGTGCTCCCCCATTCTTCATTTCCCAAGGTGACAAGAAATTAGCCGGAGAATTCTTCCCCAAAGGCTCGGAGGCAGAAAGACGCATCTCTTTCTTTGCCCAATCCCTCACCACGGTTATTCCGGAGCCTCTCCCCGTGGATGCAATGCCGACCTTTACCGTCCTAACCCCTCATTACTCTGAGAAGATTCTTCTTTCTCTTCGGGAGATCATTCGCGAGGAGTCGCAGTCCCGAGTAACACTCCTGGAGTATTTGAAGCAGCTACACCCCATCGAGTGGGACAACTTCGTCAAAGATACCAAGATCCTCGCGGAGGAATCCACTCCGTTCAGTGGTGGCAATCCCTTTGGCGGGGAAGAGAAAGGCACGAGTAAAGCAGACGACCTTCCTTTCTACTGCATTGGGTTCAAGAGTGCCGCCCCCGAGTACACTTTGCGAACCCGCATCTGGGCATCTTTGCGCGCGCAGACACTCTACCGAACTGTTTCTGGGATGATGAACTATTCAAAGGCCATCAAGCTCCTATACCGCGTGGAAAATCCGGAAGTGGTGCAATTATTCGGAGGCAATACCGACAAGTTGGAGAGAGAGCTAGAGAGAATGGCTCGGAGGAAGTTTAAATTCGTCGTCTCAATGCAGCGGTATTCGAAGTTCAATAAGGAGGAACAGGAAAACGCCGAGTTCCTTCTCAGAGCTTATCCCGACCTTCAGATCGCTTATCTCGACGAAGAACCGCCCAAGAAGGAGGGTGGGGAACTACGGCTGTTCTCCGCTCTAATCGACGGTCACTCTGAAATGTTACCAGAGACAGGAAAAAGGCGGCCCAAGTTCAGAATTGAACTGCCTGGTAACCCGATTCTAGGTGATGGCAAATCCGACAATCAGAACCATGCTATCATCTTCTATCGTGGCGAATACCTACAGCTCATCGATGCCAATCAAGATAACTATCTCGAAGAATGTCTCAAAATTCGCAATGTTCTCGGCGAGTTCGAGGAGTTGCATATGTCCAACCAGAGCCCATACGCTCAATGGGGACACAAGGACTTCACCAAAAGCCCCGTCGCGATTGTTGGAGCTCGCGAGTACATCTTCTCCGAAAATATTGGTATCCTGGGTGACGTAGCGGCTGGCAAAGAACAGACTTTTGGTACGCTCGCGGCTAGGTCCTTATCTTGGATCGGAGGAAAGCTTCACTACGGTCACCCCGACTTCCTGAACGCCCTGTTCATGAATACCAGGGGAGGGGTCTCGAAGGCTCAAAAAGGGTTACATCTGAACGAGGATATCTACGCAGGAATGAATGCGTTTGGTCGTGGGGGTCGTATCAAACATACAGAGTACTACCAATGCGGAAAAGGACGTGATCTAGGGTTCGGTACCATTCTCAACTTCCAGACGAAGATTGGGACAGGTATGGGAGAACAGATGCTCAGTCGAGAGTACTACTACCTTGGTACCCAGTTGCCAATTGACCGGTTCCTGACGTTCTACTACGGCCACCCCGGGTTCCATATCAATAACATCATGGTCATCCTGTCTGTACAGGTGTTCATGGTCGCACGTTAGTACACCCTTTATGTGCTGAAATGCATACTGACATCCCGATAGTGGTATTCCTTGGAACAATGAACAAGCAACTGTTAATTTGTCGATACACGGCCGCAAACCAGTTGATCGGTGGCCAAGGGGGCTGCTACAATTTGAGCCCGGTGTTCAACTGGATTCGCCGTTGCATAGTGTCGATCTTCCTCGTCTTCTTCATTGCGTTCCTTCCGCTCTTTTTGCAAGGTACGGATGACGATTACCAATCCATGAGCATTATTGACACCAATTAACAGAATTGACCGAGAGGGGTACCGGGCGAGCTCTAATCCGTCTGGGCAAGCACTTCCTGTCACTGTCGCCAATATTCGAAGTGTTCTCCACTCAAATCTACACGCATTCAATCATCAGTAACCTGAACTTTGGTGGTGCACGATATATCGCCACTGGCCGTGGCTTCGCAACTGTGCGCGAACCGTTCAGCAAATTGTACTCGCGCTTTGCGGGACCTAGCATCTATCTTGGCATGCGTACCTTGGCGATGCTTCTTTACATCTCGTTGACCCTCTGGATGCCACACTTGATATATTTCTGGATCACCGTAATGGCTTTGTGCATTGCACCTTTCCTTTTCAATCCCCACCAATTCCTCTTTGCCGATTTTATCATCGACTATCGGGAGTTCTTACGGTGGATGTCCAGAGGAAACTCGCTCTCACATGTGAACTCATGGATCGGGTACTGTCGCATGTCACGAACCATGATCACTGGCTACAAGAAGAAGAAGCTGGGGCACCCTTCGGAAAAGTTGTCAGGTGACGTCCCCCGGGCAAAATGGCGCAACGTCCTCTTCAGCGAGATCATATTCCCTGTCTTCATGGCAGTTCTCTTTATTATCGCCTATATGTTCGTCAACTCATTCCCTGATCCCGTCACAAGACGCATCGGTCCCTCCCCCCTCCTTCGCATTGCCGTGATTTCTCTCGGCCCAATTGTGTGGAATGCCGCTGTTCTGATCATATTGTTCCTGATATCGCTCTTCTTCGGACCAATGATGGCCACCTGCTATCCCAAGTTTGGATCGCTCATTGCTGCAATCGCCCATGGATGCTCCGTCGTGGGCCTAATCGCATTTTTCGAGTTCCTGGTAAGTACTTTACCACTTTTAATTCAAAGATCGGACGGCTGATCCATCCTCTCAGTGGTATCTTGAACGATGGGATGCTTCACACGTCACGTTGGGCCTGATCGCCGTCGTCTTCATTCAGCGGGCAATCTCCAAGATACTTATTTCAGTGTTCCTCTCTAGAGAGTTTAAGCACGACGAAACCAACAGAGCCTGGTGGACCGGAAAATGGTATGGTCGAGGATTAGGATCTCACGTCATGTCCCAACCCGCAAGGGAGTTCGTAGTCAAGGTGGTCGAGATGACCTTGTGGTCGTCGGACTTCTTGTTGGGTCACATTCTCCTTTTCATTCTGACACCTCCGATTCTCATTCCATATGTGGACAAGGCGCACTCTACCATGCTATGTGCGTATCTATTTACTCTTCCGAATCCGATTTGGCAACCACAATGTACTAATGAAATTATAGTCTGGCTCCGACCATCGAAGCAGATTCGCGCTCCTCTCTATTCCATGAAAGTACGGAAGCAGAGAAGGTGGATGGTCATCAAGTATGGTATCGTTTATGCTATTGCTGCGGCCGCGTTTGCTGCTCTAATTATAATCCGTAAGTCTTCCGTGCAAATAATCTCTGTGATTCTGACGCAATTTGGACAGCTATTATCTTCCGCGAATTCTTCAACTTCAAATGCTCATTCTGCACGCAACTCTAAGGACATTCCATATCCCTCGCATAGACTATAGCATCTCGCATCAATTATTTTTTTGCAATAGTTTCTGTCTCCATGTTGAGGCTCGTCGGTTGCTTACAGGTTGCATCTGTGTAAATATTACATTTGTGACAATAGCAAGCACTACAGCTTCTTTATATGTGTATATATTCGTGAGATCAACGCCGTCTAAATGTGCGACAACTAGAGTTGCAGAGAAAAGCGTAAGATTGCTTGTGCGCTTGCGTTCCGGGGGACACTCACCTCGCTGTATATGGTATTGTGGAAACCACCAATAGCGCGAATACGGCCCAAAGCATGTACAGAGCATTTCCTTGGTAAATCGTGATACCGATTGGCAGATTTTGGCTCTATTTCATCTAGCATCAGTTCCATTTCTGCGTTGTTCATGAGAAAGTCTTACGGTGCGGACGTCATTGATGGTCCTGGATTGCTTGATCACTGTTGACCACAGGACAGAGGACACAAGGACGAATATAGCGGATATGATGACAAGAAGCGTCGAGATCACAAATGTGACCGTAGACTTGAATAGACCACTGTTTAATGTCGCTAAGAACTGAGTAATAACAGAGAAGAAAGGACCGACGTAAAGAATGCAGCACCAGTCGCGATAGTGGCGATAAAAACCAGATAGAATGCAACGTGCGTGAGTGTTTTGAAGTAGCCCGAGTTGACAAACTTTCCAACACCCTCCGAGTTTGAGATGAAGAAGGTGACAGGCGTACTAAATCGCGAGGGAGTATCGCTCACGATGACATCGAATGGCGTAAATGGGTATGCCATGGAGGAGTTTGAGCATCCTCCTTCGACCTTCCCAGTGACATTATAACCACAAACGGCATATAGACCCCAGGAGTAGATGGATTGTAAACCCTGGTTCTGGCCAAGTGTCCAGTTCGCACTGTTAAATAGGCCGTTGGGTGGATCGCCTGTTGCTGCTTGAAGTGCTGTACTAAGACATATTGTAGATCAGCAACTTGTGCCCGCCACTGAATCGAGAAAAAAGCGCGTTACCCGAGCGTAGAGATATTCATATTGACCTGTTAATAGTAGACTAGTGAGCTCCACAGAACCAAACTACCTGAATGGAGGACTGACCATCGATATTGACCTCGACACCTTTCCTGGATTGATTTGACCGACCTAGAAGGCATAACGTCAATCACGTTTTCCCAAATCCACCCAGTGCGGCATACATTGACCATGATCAATAAAACGAGGGCCACAAATCTAATCATTCGTGAATGACGATCAGCAGCCTCAACCCACAAACCAAACGTACGAGAACACGGAGGCAAGCCCCATACAAACCTCGCCTTTGAGCCTCATTGTTGGTCAAGGCGCGAGACAAATTTATTATATATTTTTTGGTTTTATCCCCCAAAATAAACGCAATAATCAAAACAAGGGAGGAGGTCCAAACTGCGAACACGTGACTACCTGCCGCTTGCGGCATGCAATCGTCCTTAAGCGTACTATATAGATACATGCTAAAAACGGCGAAATGTCCGAGAACTGCTGAGTGTGAGCGGTGCGCATGTCGTGCAGAAGCAGGCAAGGACTGACCTGATCACGTAGGGCAAGACAGATGCCAAGGATAATGCGAAAGCTGCCCATGTAAGCCAGACCGACTGCCCAAAGGAGACGACGACTCCGGTTCGCGTTTTGTTCGTAACTTGCACGTGTGATATCACCGATGTCCACATGCTGGACGCGATCAACAGCGCCGCAGCAGATGCACAGGATAAAATGGCCGCGCAAAGGAACGTTAGAGTTGTCCTGATCAGGCCACTGAGATCGAAAGAAATTAGGGGATTGTTGAACGGGGCGCATTGTGACTTACAGAGGGATCACAAGAATGGTGGCGATGGTGGCCATGAATATCAGGTAGAACGCAACGTGAGAGAGTGTGCCTAGGTATGGTGAATCTCGCAGCGAGTCGATAATGAACTCGTTGACTTGTACAAAGTACATAGGTGGTATGTCTGCCCGTAGTGTCTCGAAAGGCGTCCAGGAAGCAGCGAATGTGACATTACTGCAAACTCCGTAGACGCTGGGGGTAAGAATATAAGCACAGTGGCTATAGAGACCCCATCGATACTCGTGCCGAAGACCCAAGGATTGACCAAGCGGCGCGCCTCGGGTCGTATTATAGACATCATCGTTGATGGAACTATTGCCGAAAACGGTTTGCATACTCGACCTGTTCAATTCTCGTCAGGATCGGGACAAAAATGACGATAAGAGTTCGGACTGACTCCAATGCCTGTAAGTTTACATTCACCTAAAACGGTACCGCGCACGGTTTAGAATGAGGCAATAACCAGCTAGTCAACGAGACTCACCATCGACAGCGACTGCCCTGCTGTTGATGATGCTTGTGAGACCTATCATAAAAGAAAGACTGGATCAGTGAGAGTGGTCTTGAGCACCAAATGAAGCCTACTGTGTCTTACATGTATAGCAATTTGAAGCGCCAAAGAGAGCACCCTACGCCATAGGTGTACATCAACATTGTAGATCTAAACCAGAGTGCGAGCACTGACGAGAAAAATGCACCAATTGCGAGGCAATGTGATCCACGAATGACACGCTCACGCATCCCCGACGAGAACGCGGTTTAGAGTCAAGCCGGCTGTGGATGGATCCACCACGCGCGACCAGACGGCACACTGCCAAGCTAAACCGACGGACTCCAACCCGTCAAATGATTTTATCTCATTGAGTATTTGGATTTTAAATCGGACTACATTACAAAATCGAGGTCCTATTGACGCGCCAGAAGATGGTTGTGTCTGTGGAAATATGCAAGAGGGAAGAGGAGTGCAACTAACCCCGAATTGTCATTGTCCGCTTACTTGATTCGTATTGCACGAGAGCATATTCGTCGACAATTAGAATGAGGAAGATAGAGAGGATAGTGCACTTACTGGAAGCTATCCATACCAGCAGCACGTCGAGTGACATAATGAATGGCCATCAGGGAACAGCACTGCAGAAGATATGGCCACTAACCAGAAGCTCTGTGTCGCAAGAGGCGTTGCTTGTTATACGCTATTACCTTCTGAAAGGAGAACGGAGAGCACAGAGGGGACCCAAATATCGGTCACGGCCTAGTTTCAAGAACTGACGTCAGTCCTCTAATCAATTAAGGTCCTCTCGATATTCCACCGGATTTCCCCCTTGGTGATGTTTGTAATGCCCAAGTGCCACCGGAACATAGTTCCGCGATACGCCACCCTACTATGCATGGGTGTGATCGTGTCGAACACGCCGAACAGCCAAAGAAGGGGAAGAGAAAAAGAATAAGAATAAGAAATAAGCCATCTCGAAGATGGTTACAGTTGTATTAGAGAGTGTGTAATCGATCGCTTCGTAAGGATCGTCCCTTGGTCCCTACCATGTCGAACACTCCGAGAAAGCGGAAAGCTAGCGAGGATGGGAGTAGTAAAAACAACGGGAAAAGGGCTAGGATAGGCTCGCCGAATCCGCTTGTTCTCGATGAGTTCGAGACCCAGGCACAACGGGAAGTGGATGCAAGTGCTGGTCTGACTGGAGCCGACATCACAGAAGGTCAGAAGATATCTTTGAGCCATCAAGTTGGTCTATACGCACGCCGATAAAACATCAGGATTGAACCTTGCCTTGTAGGTTAGACATCAAGTAGCGATACCCTCAGGCTACAGCTACGTTCCAATATCTTCACACCAGCCGGACGAAAACCCGGCGAGAACATACCCCTTCAAATTAGACCCTTTTCAAGACGTGTCCATATTTGCTATACAACGTAATGAGTCGGTGCTAGTATCGGCGCATACAAGCGCAGGAAAAACAGTGGTCGCAGAATATGCGGTTGCTCAGTGTCTCCGAGGCAAACAAAGGGTAATCTATACTAGCCCAATCAAGGTGCATACTACTACTTTCTTTGATATCCTTAGACTGACGAACACAGGCTCTCAGCAACCAAAAATATAGAGAGCTCCTGAAAGATTTTGGAGATGTGGGTCTCATGACAGGGGACGTAACAATCAATCCAACTGCCTCGTGCCTCGTGATGACCACAGAGGCAAGTGTTTGCGTGACCCATGAGAGCGGGGCTTCTTACCCCTGCCAGATCCTACGCTCCATGATTTACCGGGGCTCCGAGATTGTTAGGGAAGTCGCATGGGTCATTTTTGACGAGATACATTACATGAGGGACAAAGGTACCCCTCGTTGTCTATTTGCTGTGCCCTACCTGATTCTCATATACGACGGGATACAGAACGAGGGGTCGTTTGGGAGGAAACACTGATTCTACTACCCGATTCGGTTCGGTTTGTGTTTTTATCGGCGACCATACCAAATGCAAAGCAGTTTGCAGAGTGGGTGTGCAAAGTACACCAGCAGCCGTGTCACGTTATATACACGGACTTTCGGCCAACTCCTTTGCAACATTATCTTTTCCCAACAGGGGGTGAGGGCATATATCTCGTCGTCAACGAAAAGAGCGAGTTCCGCGAAGATAACTTCCAGAAGGCGATGAGTCTCATAGCTGACGCATCTGGCGAGGACCCAGCCAGCGTCAGTTCTGGGAAAGGTCGCGCTGGAAAGTCTCGCAAGGGGGGACCAAAAGGTGTAGTCAACGGTGACATGTGTATCCTCCGCTTACTCTGCGTTGACAAGGCGTTTCCGATATCTACAAGATTGTGAAGATGATCATGACCAAGGGATTCAATCCAATCATCGTTTTCTCATTCAGTAAGCGCGATTGTGAAGGAAATGCGCTCATGATGGCCAAATTGGAATTCAACTCCACCGAGGAGCAAGAGATGGTATCCAAGATATTTTCCAACGCGATAAGCAGCTTATCGGATGATGACAAAATACTTCCACAAGTCGAGCACTTGCTACCTCTTCTTCGCAGGGGAATCGGAATACACCACGGCGGCTTGCTCCCTATCCTCAAAGAGCTAATAGAGATCTTGTTTCAAGAAGGACTCATCAAGGTGTTGTTTGCCACCGAAACGTTCTCCATTGGCCTCAACATGCCTGCCAAGACAGTTGTTTTCACCTCTGTTCGCAAGTTCGACGGGAAAGATTTTCGTACGATTACATCGGGAGAATATATCCAGATGTCAGGTCGTGCAGGTAGAAGGGGACTCGATGACCGTGGAGTTGTGATCATGATGGTGGATAAGCAGCTCGACCCCACTTCTGCCAAAACAATGGTCAAGGGTGAAGCCGACCGCCTTGACTCTGCGTTCCATCTGAGTTATAATATGATCCTCAACCTCATGCGAGTAGAGGGAGTCAGTCCGGAGTTTATGCTGGAACATTGCTTCTTCCAATTCCAGAACAGTGCAACGATTCCCTCGTTGGAAAAAGGTACGTTCCAATCTGGCTGAGACGAACTTGACTTTCATTGGCCATAGAGCTCGACGACACTGAGACATTATATGCTGGTATTGTCGTACCCGAGGAGGATGCAGTCGGAGAATATTTCGACCTGAGGGCCCAAATGGACGAGGCGCAATCGGACTTCACGAAGGTGATCACACATCCGACACACATACTGCCTTTTCTTCAATCTGGCCGCCTTGTCAAGATCAAGCACGTAGACAGAGACTTTGGTTGGGGTGTTGTCGTCAATTTCTCAAAGCGCGTGACAAACAAGGTGAATAAAGTTCTTAAATCTCATGCAGCTATTAATACATAGCATAAGGGACGAAATAAGTCTCAAACATCTGAAGAAGCATCTCCTCATGCGCAATACATTGTCGACGTATTACTCGCATGTAGCACCGACCGCATAGACTCGGAGACGAACGAACCATCGCTTGATCATATCCTCCCTGCAAACACAAACTCTAACAACACTCTAATATTGGTTATCCCAGTCCTCCTATCTACCATCGATGCAATCAGCCATTTACGGATCCATTTGCCAAAGGATCTGCGACCACTATCGAGTAGGGAAACTGCTTGGAAGGTAGTTCAGGAAATACAAAGGCGTTGGCCTGGATCCGTCCCTCTTCTTGATCCTGTCGAAAACATGGGTATCAACGATCCAGGATTTTTGGACCTCATAGAGGCAAGCTCGTCAACTGCGTTCGCTTGTATTCTGACCGACATTCCATTAGAAAATGAAGGCACTTGACCTAAGAATCTCCACCCATCGGATTAGCGATCATCCAGATCTCCCTGCATATTATGAAATGTATGCTCGCAAGCAAGATGTCCACACAAGATTGAGGAACCTCCGAAGACGGATTCAAACGGCACAAGACGTCATGCAATTGGAAGAGCTCAAGTCCCGTAAACGAGTTCTGCGCAGGTTGGGGTTTTCAAGCAGCACAGACGTTGTGGAAATGAAAGGTCGTGTGGCTTGTGAGATATCAACAGGAGACGAGCTCCTTTTGACGGAAATGATCTTTGAGGGTGTATTCAATCCACTATCGCCTGAGCAGTGCGCTTCTTTGTTAAGCTGTTTCGTCTTTGGGGAAAAGGTAAGTGCTTTTATTTTTGCGAGTTAACGCATGTCAATTGACAGAATCAGAGCGAGCAACAAGTACGGCTGAAGGAGGAGCTTGCGGCTCCATTGCGTTCAATGCAAGAGATCGCTCGCCGGATTGCAAGGGTCTCAAAAGAGTCCAAGTTATCAATCACAGAGGAAGACTATGTAGCTCAATTCAAAGTCGAGCTCATGGATGCGGTGATGCAGTGGTGCCGAGGTGCTAAATTTGCGGACGTCTGCAAGGTATGGTTTCCAGTGTGTGCTCTTCTATGGACTAACATACTCCACAGCTAACGGACCAATTTGAAGGCTCCATTATCAGGGTTTTTCGTAGGTTGCAAGAACTAATACGGCAGATGATAGCCGCTGCAAAAGCAATTGGTAACAGTGATCTAGAGAAGAAATTCGGTGATGCTCTAGGGATGCTTGAGAGGCAGGGCTCGGTGATCTTCTGTTCCTCATTATATCTATAAAGCTGTTGAAAATCCAAATGATTGCAATGCTAAACAGATGGATATTGGGCAGCTGAATACAGTTTTGATTGAGCTTCCATTTTATTTTCATTTTTATTTTTATTTTTAAAAAAAGAATCTTGTGTTAAGTTTCAATCTCTCACTGTTGGTGAGTAGGCAAAGTGAACATTATTCAGGGAAAAATAGAGGCAAATTTCACATCCAGAGAAATAAGACAGAATTTCCCAGCCTCAAAGGTGGGCAAAAGTCAAATGCACCTAGATTATCTAGCTGTCATTGCAGCTTGCAAGGCACACCATGTCAAAGTCAGTTACTCACAATTAGATGACAGAGACTACTCATTGCACAAGTTCATTTCAATTTTCTGTGACTGTTATCATATTCCACAACCTACAATTTCACTCCTAAACTCACTATTTCATTGCTTACACAAATTAATTAGATTTGTGGACATATTACACTGAAACCAATAGAGTATTAGCCTTTACTGCTTTCTCACACCCATTCCTCCCAGGTCAGTCTTCCTGCCTGGCCTCACACTTGTTTTAACTCACTCCCATTGCTCTTGGGGAGCAATTTGCCTGTAAACATAGACATTTTTGCTAAACAAGAGAATCCAGGAAGATACATCCTATGTTTTGAATCAATTGGTAACAAGTTTGAAGCACTGGTTCCATTCAATTCAGTCAAAAACTAATGGCATCAAAATATCTGGGTAAAATGTATCTCTGTTCCAACTCCATGATGATCAATGAATCCACCATTTGACATCCTATTTAAGCTGACTATTTACACTTATAAATACATCCCATGTACATCTCTCTTTTCATTTCCCAGCACCAATAGAGAAGATATTCCCATTTGTATCCCCAAATTTTTTGGATGATTGTTGAGGGACTTTAGCTGGTGACTTGGTTCATCTCAACAAAAACCCAAATGTGTTACTAACCAAGGTTATTGTGCATACCCAAATCAATATTTTCCAAGCAGCCATTCAACATGTCAGACTAGTAGACTGAGAAGTGTATAACACTTGAGCTCACAATATCTGGGAGCAGAGAAGTGAGCAACAGTGAGGAACTCAACTGTAGAGCCACCAAGGTATATATACATCAGTCAAGAATAAGACTAGGAATCAAGGAATAAGAAAGAGACCCAGACAGCAGACAAGGCTATGAGCACCGCCAGGAGTGGTGAGCAGTGCAGGGGAATCCCCGGTTCAGATGCTGTGTGTAGTTGACAGTAGCACAGGATACTGGTTAGGTGCACCAAACCAGTGAAATAACACAACTACTCAATTCACCCA
>WSTO01000042.1:2377-37070 GCA_019627685.1 Serendipita sp. 399 | reverse complement strand
GAAAAAGACTTCCAGAGAATCCTTGGCGTCTGTCGATAGGAACAATGTTGGGACGCTACGAAAACTTCTGCAAGTCATCCTCTTGTGAACAATTCGTCCATATGGTCAAAGTTCTAAAGGTTTATAGATCTGTAATTCTTCCTGTAGTCTATACGGAGCGCTTCTACGCTGAGGTTTTGCTCCCAGAAGTAGCAGATTACTGCCAGTTGAGTACGTCCTTCATTCAGTTCAGCTATCTGCACCTTGACTAAAGAATAAGATGTTTCGTGTGGATAAAGTTTACTACAATGATATCCCTGTCGGTGCTGTATGCTGCCGACTGGAGCAAGTCGATGCAGCCACCAAGGAATCAAAACTCTATATCATGACCATGGGTGTCCTTGCAGTACGTAATTCTCCTTTTTTGCTTGTGAGAACCTCGGAACTCAATATATTCTCTTAGCCTTATCGCTCACTCGGACTTGGCACATATGCGATCAAACATCTCATCGATGCTGCATCGGCTTCGACAAACAAACCATACATAAAGTCTCTTTATCTTCACGTTCAAGTTTCCAACGACAGTGCCAAGAAGTTCTACGAGCGGAACGGATTCAAAGAGACCAAGGTCGTGGAAGACTATTATAAAAAGATCGAGCCGAAGGCGGCCTGGATGATGGAATATGAAATGCCTCCAAGACCAGTGCCCACTTCTGTAGAGGGAGCGGAAGATGGCGCTATTGCGGCAGGAAGTAAGGCGGGAAAAGGTGGGGAGGCGAAACAAGGGGGAGGGGCAAAGAATCCAACTCACGGAAAGGGGGGTAAAAAGCGAAGATAGAATGCGGAAAGAAACTGTCAAAACAAAGTGCAGGTCGTGAGATGATGGCGAGTAAGCTGCCCCCTTAGATGTTATGCGTCGATCTAACCATCTTACTTTGACAGTAACCTACAAATTGCTCCAGACTCTCGTGACTATTTAGCTCTATGCAGAATATTTTGAACTCTTTTGAGCGTGATGTGAGGCATAACTGGCTAAATTGATGACAGGTACAAATATCGTCTATAAACTGGAGGTGAATGCGACAGTAGTAAACAATATTACTCAGAGGGATCCTCCGTGTCAGTAACTCCGAACCGTTGATTCCTCTCTTCTTCGAGGTTCATCAGCATCTCGGCATGTTCTGGCTTCTCCAAATTCTCCGTAATCGACTCAGCAGCAGAGTTCGCAGCCTCCTCAATCTTTTCGGTTGTAGCTCCTTCGTCTGTGGGTGTGGGTAAAGGCTCGAGCGCAACATCTTCTTGAACTTGCCCTTCATCACGTGCTTCTTCTGCTTCCTTTTCGAGCACTTCAATTTCTGGCCAGGCATCAGTCTCCTGCTTTTCCTCTTCCTCGGCTGGAACGACATCTTCCACATCTGGAACATGTGAAGTGGTCGGGAGAGCGATTGTCTCTTGGAATGATGCTGGTAGCTCCTCTTCCGTAGCCTCGGCAACGCCGTTATAATCTTCAAAGGGATCGACAGATTCGGCCGTTTCTTCTTCATGGTCGTCGGAAGGTAGTTCGGCAGACACCTCGGAGGGAATGGAATTCTTGAGTGCCTCTAGATCCCCTTCACCCCCGCTGCTTAGAATTGGATCTAATAGTGCCGCTGCCACTTCTCCTGACATATACATCGTCTCGGTTCGCCGACGTCCAAGGCTTCCTCCAGAAGGAGACGCCGTCAGATTGGCGTCGTCTGCGCTCGCCGCAGAAAGACCCTCGTTGTCTAAAGACTGTGATTCGCGGGTCATGATCGTGCGCGGCTGAGCAGCTTCAATGGGATACGAATCGTCTCCAGCCTTCGTTGCTGCATACGGTGCGTACTTGGGCTTCCTTGATGGCCTCCCTTCCCAAGGAATAACGAGATACTCCGCCGGGACGAGTTGAAACTCTTGGACGAGACCAAGGAATCGCTCATACAATGCGCTCTCAGCCTCGGCTTGTTCAAATAAGTCACGGTGATGGAAGTAAGCATGTGCGAAGATACGAGACAGTCGACGGGCAAGCGAGGGGAAATGCCTTGTTGAGGTCGTCGGAATAGCAATCCTACCGAGAGTCGGTCATTATTTGGATATGATAGAGCCTTAGTAACATACCTAGATGGAAAATTTCGTGCAGAATTGAGTAACGCAGTCGCAGAATCAAGCGTATGCAAAATGTAGTCTATGGCGCAGCATTGCTAAAGGTCGAGGTGAAGAACACATCAGCTACCTCGCCGCAACGGTCGCCCAGGCACAGAAGCTTACCTCCATAGTGCCTCCATTACCATGTGCAACGCACAAGTAGAGCCATTCGCCAGCTTTCATCTCAGGGCATGACTGGCGTGTGCACTCAACTTGGAGGAGCGTAATGAGAGGATAAGTCAGGTCTTGCGCGAGTCTCCTGAGATGTTCGTAAATCCAGCAGTTTTGGTCGACTTCCTGAGCGTCTTGAGGGCTCAAAGCTTGGTCGTCTTGGGAGAGATTGCTTGCATTTGGAAGTTTGACTATGGCGTCAATATCCTCTGGGTCGCGCTTGACGAGGAGTGCTATGTATTCTTGTAGTTGAAACGCAGAATCTAGGTTATACAAAGACGGCATGGAGGGTTGTTGTGAGCCAATGCCGATGTGAGCTTGGACAGCAGAATAACGAGAGCCGCGTTGAAGACGTCTTCGAGAGGTTGTCGGAAATGTAAATGGTACAGAGACTTCAGCTGCCATTTTTGTGAACCGATTCGTTGAAAAGGTCGAAGAGGAAGAAGTCCAAATATTCGCGCGGAGTTGCTTGTCACCCCTAGAGGGGCCATTGGGCCATTGATGCCAAAAACGAAAATAGAGCGAATAAGGATTTTTCTTCGGATACTAAAGATACACAGATACCAGCAGCTACATAAATGATAAAGGCTACATAGTGAAAGAGCGGTATGCCCATTCGCAATAGGCATTCATAAGAATGAATAAGTTAATTTGCCCCCTTCAGCGGCATACCGAGAACCCATTCGGCCTCTTGACGAGTGACCTTTCCCTTTGCAATCGCAGACGCCAAAATGCTCATACCCGGCTGGGGGTTACTGCTGGACGTGGTTGTCTCAACACTAGGTCCGGAAGGACCATTGTCTGAGGACCTGCTACTCGTAGCAATGGCACGTTGGGCACTGAGGGATCGATCTTGGTTATTCGGAGTCGGACTTCGTGCTTTCATTCGAGCAGGGGGCGGAGCAAGCGGCGTTGTTGATTGATATGCCACTTCCTCCGGCACTTCTTCCATCGGAGGAAACTTTGTGGCTTCTGGCTGGGGAGATTCCGAGGGGGAGAGTTTCTTGTATGGCGTTGATCCTCTTCTACGGCCAAACGCCGCCTGGGATGCTTTACGTAGGATTGAGGGGGACTTTGCACTCCGTGGACTCTGAGCACTGGGCGGAGAGGTCGGGCCATCGTGGTGATTCTCATCGAACACCGTCATGCGATCCGTCGAGATGACAGAGGATCTCGCGTTCCATCCACGACTGAATCTCGTAAAGCGAATCGTTGACGTGTTAGAGAGCCTTTTCGCGACGCTGCTATCCCATTGCGGCGAACGTTGCGAGTACATGATAGTCTCGTACGCTTCCGTGTTTCTGCTCCTCCTTTTCGAGGGGTCCCTGTCCGAAAGATAGTTTGAGTTGTGTTCAGGGAGAGGAGGCTGAAGGGTATACGCTCTCTCAATCTCGATCTCGGGTTTGTCCTTCGAATGGGAGTCCGATGACCGGGAAACCAATGTAGAGGCGCTTGAAACGATGGAAGTCGTTCTCGTCAGAAGTTGCAGTGTCTTGAGGTGTGGAAACAGTGGGATTCCGTTAGCTTTTCCCAAATGCACAGGTGCTGGGTTCTCTATATCGAACCTCCTGTCCCGTGCGGGTGGGATCCCTCGTTCCCTCATCTCGTCTGGTTGTGGACCTTGTATCTCGTTCTCCAGCGGGGGTTGGCGATGCATTGCCCTCTGTCGATGACGGTAGCGACAGAGGAGGAGTGTGCATAGTAGACATATGACGAGTACGAGCACAGATGCAACGACGAGAGCAATAATGACTTGTGGCCGACTCCAGAAGCTAGGAGCGCTGTTAGCACGTCGATATGAATCTAGATTATGAACGCACTCTGTTGGTGTTGACGAGGCTGGTATTATATGGACAGACTCGGTGGGCGAAGTGCTGCCTGTATTCAGCGAGGCTGAAATCGAGCCATGAACGGTGGCTGTCGGTCCAACAGACGTCGTGGACATGACCCGCTAGTAGGTGATATGTTATAAGTGAAGGAATGGAGTGGTTTGAGCTTGACTCTGTCCCAGCAGAGCTGCAAGTGGCGTGTCGGTGGGACTGCTTGAGCGTCGACTGAGAAGGTTGGGGATCAAAATCTACTCGTCGACGAGTAGTGTTGATCAAATCGTTTATTTGGGTTTTTTAGAATGTCCTGGATGGGTCCAAAGAGCCATGGAGAATGGAAATAACCGGGGCGCTGGGGCCAAATGTGTGGCAGCGGCGAGCACTGCAGCGCTCAGGCGATGCAGATCGTTACAAACACAGCGGCGTTGAAGAAGAAAATATATGTACAAAACAGTCCAATTACATGCATGGATCATATTCAGTTCCATATGAAGCAGAGAAACTAGACACTGAACGACTTCCATCCCTCGACCAGCCCTCCCGACACTGCAGTCAGAGTGGCCCATGTCGGGAAGGAGACATACAGTTCATCGAGCGCAGGTATTTTCCCGTTAGCTCTGTCAGACCATAGGCAAGATGCCTTCCCTTGCAGAATCTCCACGGTGACATTTTGACCAACTTCTGAGGACCCAGGTGCCACAAGGTCGATATCTACCACCCAAGTTTTGTTCCAATTCCGGCTCCAGAGACCAATATTCTTCAAGGGTCTGGGAGCTGGTAGCTCATACCCTCCTTCATTGCTGCCTCGCACAACGGCCTGGGAAACGTTGTACCCACCCTCAAAACTCAGACGGCACGACCTGGTATTAATTCCAGATATTCTAGCCGTGACGCTGAGCGAACTTGTTTTCTCCAGCGTGATATTGACCCAATCTGTCATAGGACGACCGGGGACAGACCGTGGAAGGATGGCCGGAAATTGAGCGACATCGAGTCCTGGCCGTGGGGACTGAACCCATTTGACGGTGTCATAGTCGATGGAGTATACCTCTTGAATGGCTCTTTGCAAGTGTGGGCGTACACCGGCTAGGGTCACAGTGCTATTTTCTGCATCCAAATCGGTACTTTGCCAGAACCACGCCTTGAGGGGACTCTCCGGCGTAAATGGAGGCGAAAGGGTTGTATATGTCGCGGTAACGATCCCAATGATCAATAGGGTAACGTAAAACGCTAGCGGGAGCTTGTGAGCAAATGGAGAAATTGGCAGGATCGCTAACATAGCGGCGAGCGACACAAATGCATAGACTGGGGAGAGTCAGTCGTGAATTCGCTGCGATCCGCAAACTTTGACTGACCAAAGAGGGGTGTTGATCCATCCACAACAGTGGGACCCAAAGCAGCCAATAGGCTGAAGAGTGTTTGGAACATTAATACGGCCGGAAATACAGCAAGGAGTAAGAATTCAATGACCCAGATCCATCCAAGTTGCTCTTGTACATGGCGTCTGGGGGACACAAGGTCCTCCGCACGAGGGATCAAAGGCGTCCTCTCCGTCGAATTGTCACCGTTTTCATGATTTACGGAGGACCTTGCGCCTTCGCTTTCATCTTGATGTTCCAAGTGCCGACCGGATGTAAGGACGGAAGGAGGAAGTTTGCGACTGAGTCGGTGCATATCCAGTAACATGACAATAGTGGCTGCTAGTGTGGCTGCATAGTAGAATGTAATGAAATATGTCGCCGTAATTCCCGTTCGGCCAACTAAGACCAGGTTGAGAATCGAGATTATCCACCAAAAGGTGCACATTTCAACGAGAACCTGAGCTCGTTGGGTAGAAACTGGTTGCCATCGGTCCGCGAGATGGAGGGGCAATAAGGTGCCGACAGTGATAAAGGAAGCGATATCGATGACTACCCAGTAAGGTCTTCGGTCAATCACCTGGGGTGATATAAGACACGCGGATAGCCTACATGAGAAAAGGACTCACCATGGGGTTATACTCAATATACCACCCAATGCAGGCTCCCGCAACGACGACCCCAATTCCGAACGCGAGGGGGAACCTTCCCCATCCACGCCATCCTGCGTATATCTTGTGGCTCCGATGCAGCGAATATCCCAAGAGGACAACAAACACTGGACCAAGTAGAACAAGAAGTGCGTTGAGTAGGATAAACATGTCATATCGCAAGTAGAACAGCGATTCGCCGAAGACTGGACGCGAGATCAGTGATCACTCCAATAATTCTGGTATAGCAACGCACCATCAAAGTATACAAAGCGCGTATCATCTGAGATGCCCGCGTCTGTTTGATTGGCGAGAATTTGTACGACATTATGAAGATTTTCCATCATGATCCAAAGTGGACTTCTATCACGTAGACTAGACACCGTATCATCCAAAGTATGGTATTTCTGGCGGCCCATGTAAAAGGCATAATCGACGCCGGGAACGCCCGCTCGAGTATAGACATCGTAGTCTGTCGTTGATCGAACGAGACCAAGCCTGAATGCATCAGAAAAAAGGCTGCTTCCGTGTGGGTGAGCTGCCGATCGGAATGCATAGGTAATTTGTGCCGACGATGATCTGAACAAATTCGGTCGCCCACCAGCACCAGCGCCTTCAGCGTTAACAAAGGAGGATACCAATTTGAACCATGGATGCTGTAAAAACCTTTCGAGAATTTAATACGCTAAAGTAGTGCATGTGAGGAGTGTCTTACACTCGTGAACCATGCAATCCGTCCTCTTCACCATCATTGAACAGAATAATGATGCTACGTTCGGGCCGATGATCAGCAAGATACCGAGCCATTTGGAGCAGAGAAACAACGGCGATGCTGTCGTCCGTGGCTCCTATATAGGAGAGAAGGATCAGTCTACGAGATAAAATGATAGCCAAGCGGACAGACCCGGTGCCAAAGAGCTTGTATCATAGTGTGCAGTAAATAAGGTAGCGGATTCGTTCCATTTGGATCCGTCGAATTTGATCACGATGTTGCGACTCTCCATGTAGGTAACGTAGCCCCCACTTCCATACCAAGAAGCATTTGTGGCATGATCAATGTCCAAAGAGATGAATTTTTTTCCTTTTTGTATGTGCTCCAGCCTCTTCACGAGATAGTCCCCAATTTCGTCATTTATTGGGGAATTGAATGGGTGAGCAACTTGGGCTAACTAGACATTTCATCATGCTTTCAGTACCTATATGTGAATCAAGGAGGAGTATGTACCGATTGCAAGTCTTTCCACGCCTCATCCAAGTTTAGTCCTGGATCTCGTGGACGGCGCGGAGGGTGAGGAAGCCTTTCCTGCACAATCACAGTCGATATTATCGCGGCTAAATAGCACCCAAGAACGACTATCGTCACTGGGAGCCTCTCAAACGGCAGCAAACTGGGTAGCATGATGTGGTTGAGGATTGAGCCTGGAGAGGCCGTCCATGCGTCATGGTTACAATCAACTTCGAGGATAGCTAAAAACGCTGTTTACACCTCATCACTACTACTCTCGTATTCTTCCTCCATTTGTTCCTCTTCCACAAGATCAATGAGATCATCCTCGCCCTCAACACCCGTCGTGATATTCTTGCCTTGGCCTTTGAGCTCTTGATTGTTCCAGAGCTGCACAATAAAAGCGGGACTACTGGCCATTTCGATGGTTTTATCATCTCGGATTCGTATGAACCGTGGAAAACGCAATGATAAGCCACGTTCCCTTGACTGGGGGATCATACCTTGAGCGACAACGGACGTTGGACTGATGGTAAGACTATCAAGAAATGCGGTGTTTCTAGAGTAAGAGAAAAGAAGGGGCAAAGACGAACCTACGTACTCTGCGCCGCGGACCTCCCAAACCTCGGAAGGCCGAAAATATACAGACGGTCGGTACCCTGTTTCAGATTGTGAGTGTTCCGGATGCGATGGTAGATGAAATTTGGTCACCTCCAGTATCAACGTTCCATAAGGACGTCTTCGAGCACGTTTCAGAATCAATGGGGTACCGGTCATTAAGGCTCTTATAAAAGGCATCCGTAAAGCCTGTGAAGGTGTCAAATCATGAATAGGGACATTGCAAATTGCCTATGTGGTACGAACCAGACATGCATTTGCATAGCGCCACAAGTCTGTTCTCAATAGGATCAAAAACGGCGAGAAGTATCGGGCTCCACCAGCTCGCTTTGCGTCCATTTCCATGCCAAGCGCCAACTGGAACAAGATCCAGACTATCCCCAACGCCTTCGACGTAGTCTTTCTTTAGCTTCAGCCACGCCGAAGTCCGTTTATCTTTCAGCAGCCTCAGTATATCGGGACTTTAGCAAACGTTTCTAGACACTAACCAGGCTCATATGTGGATGGAAGAGTCTTGCGACGAGCCGCGTGCTTCCCCCCTCTTCTTCCTCGGCTCGGACTACGAGCCTCCTCCTCGTCTTCGTCAAGACCCTCAATCACATTGACTTCTACCTCATCCAATAGCTTGAAAAGTCATTCGTCCGGGCATGCCGTAAATCAAGGGTACCATACCTTGATCATGAGCCCTTCGCACTTGCTCTCGACGGCCTTCTCCCAGAACTCCTCCACGATCTCACGTCCTTGATCGCTCTCCACGCTCTCCACAAATTCAAGTCGTGCGAGCACATGTATAGATGCAGGTGTATCCAGTTCTTCATTTAGGGCATCCATTGGGTTGACCGGCGGGAGATGTGTACGCAGTAGCCGTCTTCGTTCTCGAAACGGTTTCTGAATGAGCGACTGTATAAACGTAACAAAATCAGCCCACAAAGGCGCCGATAATGAGCTATACTCACTGTTCCATTGAGATACATTAAGTCGAACAAGAAAAGGCAGACAGCTACTTTTACATCTCCGAGCTTGACATCCTTTCGCGCACGACCAGCAAGTTCTTGAAATGAGCGAAGTTCCCCTGTATAGCGATCAACCGCAACGGCTTCTGCATCCACAATAAAAGAATCTAAGAAAGGGTCTGAATCGAAGACCTGGGCGATGAGATGCACTAGATCTGGATACTGATAGAAGGGTTAATGCTTCGACTAGATGTCCACATAAATTACCCATACCTTGTCTGTCATTGCTTCCAAATGACGACTAAAGATCTTCACTCGAACCGAGTCTCCCTCTCGCCATCCATGAACTTGTGCCCGCTGACCATCGTACTTCATTTCGGCTGTCCAGACGGCGTTTGGGCCCAAGCGTTCGTAGATGTCATCCAGGGATCGCATGGGAGATCCCAAAGTGGGCATGAGTGGAATTCCAAGAGTTAAAGCAACCGGCGAGTTGGGCGACATAAGCCCGTCCATACCCGACTCAAGAAGAGCTGAAACGATATCTTCATATTGGGGATGTTGGGCATAGCAACGGCGCAGAATTTCTTCCGCCTTCTTGAGGGCTGCCTGAGCCCTGTCCCGTGCGTCCAGATAGTCTTGTGATTGTAACAATTTCTGTTTGACGCGGTTTGTTCCTGATGGTGTAGCAGCTTCAGACTGCATGAGGTCCTGCTGCTGACGTAGTGTCGCGCGCATAGTTTCCAAGTCCGTGGGGGATGGTGTAAACTCCAGGAAAACCTGCTGTTCTCGATCGTAGCCTCTTGTAGGGGTTAGCACGATCGCCCTAGCAAGCGCACTTAGGATCGTTGTTCTTACTGCCCCCACCCGAAGGTTCTGAACCAGCATACGAACAAGATATCGAGGTTCCTCGCCCAATAGATGGGGATTTAGGTCCAGATCCCCTTTGTCCTTTTTGGATTTCCAGGATGATCCCACTGCAGACAATAGAAGTCTGTCGACTATCGCTTGTCGAGTCTTTTGACGACCTTCTCCCTTTGCACAAGCAATTTTGATGAGGTCATCGTAGAGGTTGTTGATCAGAAGAGGAGGGTGAGGACGGAGGACACTCGGACGTGGTCCAGAAGACTCGCCCATTACTGCATAGTACGCAACGTCGCCCGGATCGCCATGTGTTTTGTACAGTTTCTTCATAGACGCGGAAGATATAGCGGTTATGCCCTGTATGGACTACACAGCGATGTCAGCTAAAGCAACGTATTTCAGAGTACAAACGGCACCTTAGATATGATGCTCCCGCCGACCCCCAGCTCGATACCTTCCCAAGATGGTCCCAAATTGTTTGAGAGGAGATACAGCGCAGGTAAAACAGCTTTTGAATCATGGGCGAGAAGGATGCGGAAGAGGTTCGTGAGGATGGAAAGTATTGCGATGCGAGAGCGGGTGGAAGACAGCGCTTGCAGAGCATGGACAAGCAAGGAATAAGGTGCACCCTTGTTGGTAGGCCACCAGGGACATTCGTGGGGATAATCGCCGGAGGGTGAAATGGGATTAATGAGCGGAGGTGAAGAGGGTGCAGGGTTAA
This sequence comes from Serendipita sp. 399, assembly GCA_019627685.1. Lineage (NCBI taxonomy): Eukaryota > Fungi > Basidiomycota > Agaricomycetes > Sebacinales > Serendipitaceae > Serendipita > Serendipita sp. 399. The sequence continues at coordinate 26,545 of WSTO01000042.1, read as the reverse complement.
AGAGAAATGGATCGCATGAAAGATCGGGAAACGATACTCTCACAGAAGACTGGATGCGGCTGTCATATTTGGCCTCGATAGATTGTGACTTCGTCCCTGTGACTTCCGTCGGCGTTGCCAAATGGCGAAATGTATCGTCAATTTCAGCTACTCGACTGGGGGATCCTGGGAGAGTAGTTATCAGGGCCCGAACTGAGGTGTCCCGTGAGTGGTGGCGTGTTTCAGATAGCTCAAAACCTCCCAAGCTGTCAGGATTGACGAATGCATAAGCATCAGGGTTTGATCTGCCAACAGTGAGGAGGAGTAAACATTTCCAATGTGTCGGTACAAACGTACGTGATGAGTGTTTTCGTCTGGGGTTGAACGGCGTCTGCGGCCACTGAAAATTCGTCGGGCCGGTCTCGCTTCTCGGTGCCTACAGATAGATCTGGACTCGTATCTAACTGAGTATTCTGTAGCATAGGATCTTCATCGTCATCGTCAATGACAATGATCTCGCGCGTCGCGTCCGGTGGATTCGAGGCTGCGGTAAGGCCAGTGCTTTCTATTGGCACCCCACTACTTGTTCCCTGAGTGTAGGTAGAATTTGCATCCGTTGGAGCTTTCTTTGAAAAGAACAACGCGATGCTCTTCTGTGATGTAGCCGAAGTCCCATCGGCTTTGACCCCTGATTCGATCCGTTGAACTCGCTTTCTTGGACTGTCGGAAGTTTCAAGTTTCCGCTTGTTACTCTTGGTGTTGAACGCTCGCATTCACAGGGCCCAAGGGTTACTTACGCGAAACGGGGCGACGGCGGAAAACAGAAAGGAACTGTGCAACTATGAAGAGAGAACCACGGTAGGTAGTGTATTCTTATATGTATGATTCCGTGTGTTATGACCAAGTTGAACTGAGATGTTGTGATGCAGTCGAGGTCTAAGATGTCGGCGGAAGGCAATTATTGAGAGTGCGTCATTGCCCGAAAATAAAGAGAGAAAATATTCTATTATAATGATGAAAAATGCGTCTGAGACGACTTTTAGATGTTATACACAACGAATTGATCAAAAAGCCTATGCTAATGGAGCGGGCATAGGCAATAAACGAGCCAAGAAAGAAAACGCGCATGAAAGAGTTGATACAAAGAGGGCGTACGGGCATAGAACGACTGATGTGACTAGAAAAGACTAATTTTTAGGAGAGTAGGAGTATGTGCAAGTAAAAATAAAGAGCTTCGTGATCATCTGATTGGCTGCATTTGCGAATTTGAGCCGATATGGCGAGAGGCTTGATTGTGGCGTATTTGTTCCATGCATTGGTCAGGGCCTTTTTTACGTCGCAGCTTGCAAGAATAAAACTTGACCCCTAACTACGTTTGACTACTTGGTCAATAATAATCAGTCGAAGCCAAACCTGGAAGCGTACCCATGTTAGGTGTCTATTCTTCGGAAGTCATATATCCACCGGCAGCGGCACTCGAACCGGGTCCGCAACTCTTCAAGAACATGTGTCGCCTGAGTGCATCTTTCCGAGAAAACGACTTGCCACATTCACAAATGTGTGGCTTCAAGTTTGTATGGGTCTCCTTGTGTCGTTTGAGGTCGTGTCCGCGAGCGAATCCGAGTCCACAAGCGTCACATACGTGCGGGCGAGGTTGTTGGCCGTTTATACCGGGCCCATGACCGTTGATCGCTTGCGCTTGCTGACCAGGGAAATAGGATGCAGAGAGCCCCGCAGGGGAGTGTGGGGCAGAGAGGGGCGACGGCATTGGCTGACCGTCTACATGCTGGTAGGTAGCTGAGGATGTGTCGATTGTCATCATTCGAGGTAGACCGGGATGGCTCGCTGATAAATGTTGCTGCGACATTGCAGGAATTCCCGTGGCACTTGTACCCTGGTAATACGCGGCCTGTGGTTCAGCATAGCCTGATTCACGCATATACTGTGCTGAGGAATGAGCGTAGGCAGCTCCTGGGGCCCCTGCCATCTGTCCACTGGGGGTATACCCGGGCGATACTGGCTGAGCAGCTGTAGGTTGAGCACCGTGACCATACTCTGCCATTTCTTGAGGAGGCATCATATAACGCGCACCTTCCCCTGCACTCGCTTCATGCCCTGGAAGGAAATGACCATTCGAGTGAGAGGAATGGACTGGACTAGGAGGGGCGACATAGCGACGTCGTATATCCCGTTCATACGCCGCTGCTTGACCGGAATATGGTATCTGATGTGGTGCAGCGTCGCTGGGATATTGTACCGAGGGGGGATATCCCTGGACAGGTCCATAGGAAACTGGAGTACCCATTGCTTGATTCGTATGGTCCTGATCAAAATAATCCGAAGCTTGATGCTGGTTTTGATGCGGTGAGTACATAAGTTGTAACGCCAGCTTGAGATCGAGGAGGGTTGACGACCCGTGTGTGGATTAAACTGGGATAAGGGAGAATATTTACCTGTTAGTCTATAACGAGGACAAAAACCCCTTTCAAGGAGAAGTAGTACGGGCTTACAGAGCGATTTATATCCAAAGGACCGACGAGGCAACCGAGTAGAGGGCGAGAAGCCTATACGCTCCAGCAGGTCGAATTGCTGCTCGCCGATAGATAGTGGGCTCCCTGAAGTCAGACTCCAATAAAAGAGTGCTACAGGAGCACGAAGACGGGAACTAGTGAAGGGTAGAGGGGAGTATCGTACCGATCTTGGGAGTGAGATCCGAGCATGTTATAAGGTCTCACTCTCGAGACGGCGGGCGGTCGAGCGCTTCATTTGGAAGGCGGAGGTATCTGTGGATAGAGAAAACACGGACTGGCCGTGTATTCCCAATCATTGCTGACGCCGGTATAGACTTATCGAAAGATTGACGGCCGCAATCGAGTAGGAGTGCATTGGATCGGTAATGGGGTTTGGGAGCGTGCGTCAGGGTTCTCTCTCGTAGACCAATGAACAATACTAACCTCGTCGATATTATTACGATAATTCTTCTGTCGGAGCAATGTCTGAGCGGACTGTCAAAAGACGGGTGCTTCGGCCAGACGGAGCTGACTTTCTGTGAATGGGGATATTACTAGCAGCTGAGCTCCTCGTCGTCATATTTCTTTGCCGAAATGGAATGGGCTCTCTCGTCATCTTGTCGATCGTGCTGTATGTCTTGCAAGTCTAATCTCGTGCGGATACGTCCGACGCCAACCATGTGAGCGCGTTCAAAATATCGTGCTAGCTCGTATTAGATATCTTCTTCGAAGCTTGACTGGGTTTATGGCTTGCTGGAGAGAAAGAGGCCGGAGGAGCGTCGAACTTGCCGCCCGCTTGATGGAGCAGAGGACGACCAACAAAACGCCTGAGCACGGCTTGGAGAGGGATGAGATTGATATTGGAAGGAACAAGAAAGGCTCTCACCAAAAAGATAGACCACCAATGGCCGCTCTATGTTAGCGAGCCGGGGAATGTCAACCCTGACTTCTGTTAAACTGCCCTCGGGATAGACTTGGCAGAGATATTCGCTGAACAATACGTTTCGGGGAAAGAACAGATCAGTTACGATCCTGACGAAAGAATTCTTCAAGGCGATTGTACTTTCCACGACGCGGTTATGGTCCAGACCCAAAAACGGAGTATGTCAGAATCCGATTCTCGTTGCTCGTGTCACATCGGTATCTCAATCGTCTTACACTAACCCTTTCAGAATGAAGTTCACAACCGATATCCCGACTCAAAATGACCAAATCGAGATAGAGATTCGGCACATCAGAGTACAACAAGTCACATACCCCCTCTAAGTAAACTGGGTTTAATGAATTGCGCAGCGGGTGTAAGAGATGAAACGTCTCGCTCTATTGTGACATGGAGATCTCCTCAAGATTTCTCGCTGACGGGCGAGGAAAACGACGCCACTGCTTGTTTGTATGCAGGAGGAGGTGGAAGTGACACCCTCGGCTGCGGTCTCCGTCTTCTTTCCCTTCGATCATGTGCTTCTCCACTAGTGTGCATTGAACGCGACCGTCCGGGAGGTCGGCTATAAGGTTGGAACCGGGGAGGCTGTGATGCCTGAGTTGTCCACGGAATCGCAGGAGAAGCCGGCATGGGAAGTCTTTGGGTTTCTTGGGTAAGATTCATAGAACCCTGAACCTCAGTACGCATGGTCAAATTGCCCAGAAAGAAATGCTTCGACGCCATCCCCTCCAGCAACCGCTCCTCGCCGGCTGAACCCATCGGTGCGGTACTGGCTCCAGTCAGGGGTATAGGACTTGTACTAGGTGTAGCCCCACCTATCCCACCCGTCGGGAGCACAAGGTGAAGAGTCGGTCGAGCATTTGACATTTGGACCAAATGGTGCGGCCACGACAATGGGTTTTGCCGATGGTGATCAAACTCCTCGTCGAGATGCACGACGCGTTTAGATCGGGGACGAACCCGTGGGATTCCAAACTTGGAGCACAAGGGACTCGCACTATGCAGCCTTTGTCTCCTCTGGAAGACGCAGAGACACAGCAGGAGAACGGTCATGAGCATCATAGAAACTGAAATGGGAATAATGATTCGTTGGTCACTTGATCTATTTGAGCCCCCTGATGTCGACGTTGAACCGTTAGGGCTGAATCTAGAGGCCAAGTTCGATGAGTTCCAATTCAACAACACAGAATAAAACTGGCTCAATGTTTTGGAAATTCATCCTGTTGATTACTACAGCTCTACTGATCGCCAGCGCGCCTCGACCATTCAGCTCTTGACTTGTAATCTTCAGCGTATGTGTGCCCTGTCCTTGTATATCAGCCATATACAGTAGGACTTGTTCATATCTGTCAGCAGTAAAGTATTGATATGGAGTGGAGGCCGGTCCGTCATCGATTGACACCATATATCCTCCGTACAATGCACTGATAGAGCCATATACTTCAATATGTGAGCCACGAAAAGTTAAGGTTGCGTTTGCATTTGATGTCGATGTGGTAAGCGCTTGCCCGTTTGTACCGTTAGGGGACGGCGCAAGTGACCACTCAGATGTATAGCTCCAATTGTCCACAGATGAAACGTCAATATAATGCGTAAGTAGAGTGTCAGCATCTCCCGTTGATTGCTCCCATGTGATCTAGACGTGCATTTAGCCAACGTGCGGGAATTAGAGAATGGCTCAGTACAGACATAATCGATGACCAGATTTGTACTCGAGGTGTCAGATGGCGAGTTGATTATCTGTACAGTATGCTCCCCTAGCGAGAGACTACCCGCACCGAATAACAGGAACTGGGAGGACATGATATCCCCCGTGGTCCCGGTTGTTGATGTTCCATCCCAAAGTACTGTATACTCGCCCTATCAGTAGATCTCAGATCATCGGTAACAATTCCAAAAATCCTTAGCCTACAGTATCGGGGCCTATTCCCCCGAAGATCCTTAGACAAAATATTAGTAGGCTAAACCACCCCCGCCACTTTCAGGAGGAGTAACTTACCAGATGCCAGTTCCATTAAACCTAAATTCTGCAGTTGCCTTGCTTTGAATTGTGGTCATATAGTCGTTAACATCGTGACGATACAATGACGAGTTGTTATTGGTACTGATGCTTGATACATTCGAGGCTGCTCTCCAGGCACCGCCTGGAGAATATACGATGATGGGTGAATAGGATTGTACAGTGGTGTTCCAAGAGATCATTTTGACATGAACTGGGACAAACAGATCGGCGTATCGGATCCCAAATCGAGAGCCTTTTGAGACGTCAGGAGAGAGAGATAACTCAACTCTACAGCTTGAATCCAAGCTAAGATACGCTTGAATAGAGGAAAATAGAAGATAACTAGGAAGGACAATGGATTGACAGGAGGATGGGGTAAGAGACGTTGGTGGGCGCAATAAAGAGGTAGCAAGAAAGGATGCACAACCTCGGGTGGATCTTTATATGTTTATGGATTGTGGATTGCGGAGAAAGTGGTGGGAAGGGGCTACAGCACCAATACGCAAAAACTTATCCAATGCGGGGTCAACATCGACTTCCATGGTGCGCATGCTTCGGTGTAACCTTGCATTTTCTTTGACAATGGGGATCTATTTCGTTGTCCCGAAAAGACCTCAATCCCGTAGGGCTACGACAAGAAGCCGCTAGGTTTCAAGCAACCACGGTGACAAGGGAAATAGCGAATATTTTTTTGTGCAGATAATACATCCAATACCAGGAGACACGGTCCGAAGAAGATGAGGTCGAAGTCACAACATAACGAAAACGCAAGAACCACCTTGAACCCACCACCAACGAGATAGATATAACTAAAAATGAGTAAGGGACATCAATCGCAACCAGTACGGTACTATGAATCCTACTCCATCACGGAAATCCTGGAGCCTTCAGCGGCGCCCTGTTGGGATCACATGTGCCAGCGAGTTCCAACAGCCAGACAGCGGTCAACTCGAAACCTTTCCGCCTTCCGAAAGATGTCAGGACAATATCATATGCGCGAAAGTTTAGCCTCTTCAGGACGTGTCGCGGACCGCCATCAAACATGAAATGTCCCGATAGACTACAAGGGCCGTTCAACTGAGACAACAAGAAAGAACCCGCAACTCCCAACCATCGTGCGGGATTATGTCACGAGCAGATAGTTTAATCTGATTCGAACGGAGCAGGAATGCTTCAGACAATGTCCATGTGATCACCGCGGGTCTTGGATGTTCCTGCGGCGCGAGAGGAAGTTACACTCCCTCTCACCTCTTCTCTTGCGTCTTGGCTCAAGAGATCGTTCACAGACATCCTCCTCCTACGAGCACGACCGAGCAGCGGATGATCATCGCGATCAGAACCTCCCGCATCACGACGCTGAGCATCTCTTCCGTATGGTGAGTGCCCTTCCAGGCCGGGTTTGGCGAGCCTCCCGTTGTTCTGGTGACCTTGAGACGGCTCGATCGCCATATTACTGAGCGCTGGAGATTGTGGAGTCGAACCAATCGAGAGCGGCACAAGATCCGGAACTTGGACTGAAAGATATGCACTGCCCAAGGTTACGTCTGATGAGGAAAGAGCTCCGGCAGACGACGACAAAGGTACCAATGCCGGCTGAGCTGAAATCAGAGCGGGTTTGCGATTCTCGCTATTTTTGGCTCCTTGTCGCTTGTTCTGGAACCTGAACAAATTTTTCTACTGTATCAGCAAGCAGTGGATGATGTGTCAAACATCCCCGGCTCACCAGATCTGCACACTTCTCGGCGTCATCTTCAAACGAGCCGCAAGCTCTGCCCTTTCAGCGGTTGTAGGAAACGGTGTCCGTGCATACACTCCATTCAATATATCCAACTGCTCTTGCGTGGCACGACTGCGACGCTTCTTCCCCCCCGCCGTTTCACCCACTTTTGGGGCTCCTGTCAACCCTACATCAACTGGTTTTCCAGAACTCCACGGATCTCGCTTCCAATTAGCGCCCTCGGTTAACCTGGAACGTATGGCGTCGTTCCGATTGTCATCCCCAAATGCTGCAAGGACAGATTCATGACTGCGAGGCAAACTTTGAACGTGCACTCCCTTGCCTACCTGCTTGGAATGCTGTAAGGACTGGTGAAGATGAAGGTTTTCTGTGTCGCTCGTCGGGAGTGAGGTGGACGTATTGGTGAACTCTTCAGAGGTCCAGGGCGTGGACCGTGTCGATGGAGATGAAGGCGCATATCTGTCCATCTCCACCCGTGGCGAGGAGGAATATCTATCCCCTTCCAGATGTCGAGGAGCCGTTAATGACAAGAGCGAGGACATATTTCCGAGCTTTGGAGTCGCTTGAGGTTGTGACGTTGCCGTCTTCCTTGGGGACGAAGGAAAGGGATAACCTGGATTAGGTTCCCCGTAATGTTCTTGTCGAACCTGAGCAGAAGTCGATTGAGGATCAGTACGGGATCGAATGTCGGGTGATGGGAATTTCGTTACATTGGACGCTTGGTGAGCCTGGTGGCGGTGAAAGCGATCCTCGGAAGGTGGGGAGAGATCTAGACAGAGTGGGGATGGGTGTGAGCGAGTCGCCTCGGACATGCAAGTGATGACGGAATCATTAATTATCGAGAGGATACCAATTCTGTGATTTCTCCCAGTAAGTCGCATCTGGCTTCATTGACCGTGGGTAAGACGGCAACTGGTTACCGGACCGGCGGACATGAACAATGCGGGGAAAATAGGAGGGCCGGTCGAGGAAAATAGACGTGGGTACTTACGATTTACAGGAGCCGAATCCGACCCTCGAGTATCAGAAGAAAAATTAGAGGGAAGATTAGTCTTCGACCTAAAAGAGCTTGGATTTGGTACGGATGTGTGAAGCGGTGATGAAGGAGCAGATGCAGGACTGAGCATGTGGGCCGGTGGCGAGGGAAGCATCATCGTCTTAATGGGTGGTAATGTGGGATAACCACTCGAACCGCCGATACCCATGCTGTTTTTCCTTGGCGTATCGGTTTGCCTTTCAGCCCGATCATGGCGGGAGTGGGAGGCCCCACGCCCATCTGAGTGACCGCTCCTGTCGTTATACGACGAATATCCTTCCTCATCGTCTTCATCTTCCTCGAGGCGGATAGGAGGAAGAGAAACTGGACTGCTTGTGGTACTGTTGGATGGAGGACCGGAAAAGTGACTGAGACGTGTGGGGACATTGGATTTACTCCCAAGAGTAAAAGACCGCTCCTTACGTTGTGGAGAAGATGGAGAAGATGTTGAAGTCGGTCCAGGATTTCGGGACTCGGAAATGGCAAAAGAAGGGGTGGGGAGCGTACTGTAGGAAGGTAAGGTCGAGCCCCTTGGACGTTGCTGCGGGTAATTCGAATGCTGAGGACTTGTAGGAATGATTCGATGGATTGGGGGCAGTTGCGTGGAGGAGGAGAGAGGCAATGGTGGGCTTTGGGAGCGGCCGAGAGTGTGCAAACGTGCTGCGCTGGTGATCATCGTAGTCTTTGTGTTACTGTACGTATCTTCTCGTGAATCATCAAAACCGGCGTGATTGTGGCCCGCTGGAGGAGAGGGGCTGGCGTAAGGAGATCTTGAAGGCGGTTGCGCCAGCGTGAGATATGTAATATCCTAAATCGCGATCTGTTTGTTCTTGTATACTTTATGGGGTTTTTTTGTGGGAGATAATTATCGTGGGCTATGTGAGAATCTCTCGTCGACAAATGAACAAAGGACAGCCGAAAGCGAGCCCGAGCAGTTGGTCGCTGCTGGAGTCGAGACGGTTCTGTCCTTGGAGGCCGCCAGAGACAACGAGGACGAAGGCGGGGATGACCCAAAAGGTAGAAGGGAAAAAAGGGCGAATCGAGCGTGATTGCAGGTACCACGCGCTTTTAATGTGTCGAGGCGAGCGACAGCATTAAGGCCAGGCAGGAAACCATGATTATTATGTTCAATAAGTTAATAACATTTGGCTTCTAATGGTCCCGGGCATTGGAATTCAGTGTGTTCACTTCCTATTCGGTATCCGTTCACAGGGTCGCATTCACTATTAGGGTTCAGCGAGCAAAGGAAAGCAGTAGTAGCCGTAATCACCCACAGTAAAGCCGTCTATCTTTCTCCCTCATTAGACTTTGGGGGATGAACCCGATTCGACCCAGATGGTGATCCCCCTGAGCCCCAATACCTCACAATCGCATTCGCTTCGACGGGAGACTCATCCGAAGGCGTGTGGGTGTTCCGAGGGCATCCGTATGCTTACCAAGTCCGAACATCACGAATTGAAAGCGTTATGAGAGCGTTCGCATGCTGTATGCACGCACGCGTATGTCTTCCGCATCATCCTGGATGGTAAACATATGGCGGCAGCGCCTCCACGTTCTTGAGCGTACGTATACGTCCCGCTTCCATCAATTCTCTGTTATCTCGGACGCATCTAGTTTCACGCACCTCCCACTTGTTCGCTCGCCTACTCAGTGGCTAATCCCCGGCAACGCCTTCCCACCAATCGACAGCCATTGACCCTGTCAGTTCATTTTCCTACTCCCCCGTATTTAACCGAATAATGACGCCCAATCCCTCGGACGCCAATCGCTAGTCGACCTGATAGTCTGAACCAATACGGATAATCCTTCAGCCACTCCCGGTCCTTCACATTGTCCGTAAATAGTGGCATAAAGTGGCGATATGGAGGATTGAGAGACCCGCACAAATGCACAACACAAAGTAAAGGTGAGCTCGGATGGGGTCTGCTTCCGATTGTCACGAAAACCACCTGGGAACTGCGTGTGTGCACAATCGAAAGTGGGAACATGATGTGGATCTACAATGGTAAGCAACTCATTTGATTTCATACACTCGCCATGTACCCTTGTTAGTCGTTATCATCACATTTTCCGATATGCTCGCAGTGTTCGATCGTGCTGTCAAATTGTCTGAAATCGCACACGTCCCTCGTCTTCCGACCCATGTACTCGTTCCTCGCCTCGCCTCCCCCTGTATTCGAACCCGAGTTACCATACCACAGTCCCTTGGATTACGTCCCCTCAGGTTCATCAGCGGCGAAACCTGGAACCACAATAGAAGTTCCGCGAAAACGACGGGAGGACTGCTAGTGGTCATTTCGGCAAAACACCGTGCCAGATTCACACTCCTGTTATAGTCTACGAGAACCAAGAGTTTGTCATGCTTAATGAAGATCGCGTTCGGTCCGCATATGAAAACGGTTCGAATGCTCCTGCTGACCGGGAGGCAGCCATAAATGGGTCCCCATTCCACCAGCAGGAGGGTGGCGTTTCAGGCCATATGTAGTCCTTGTTAAACGTTGGATGTCAGTACAAAGCCACTGTGAAGAAGAGGTTTACGCTTGACGGATTACAGCCCCCCTTCTCAATGCGCTGAAAAATAACGGTGGAGCCAGCATCTGAGACGAGCTTGCTGGTTCTTCGCATTCGGAAACCGTCTCTTCTAAGACATGATCCCGCGCTGGAGATGGCAGGCGACCTAGCTATCAACCTTCGTCCCGGTCGGTTTCTTTCTGCTAGTCCATGTTGGTGATTCTAGTCAGTAAATCAGTGGAAACCATGCTATAACCTACATATTTAGCTCCTTTTCGACTTCTTTTGGATGCCCTCCGACGACCGCTTGGCGATGCCACACTTGAACTGCAACCACAGCGCCTGAGGTTCTCCAAAGCTGGTTCTCGCAACTCGGTCCAAGGGCTCTCACCTTGAGGAAATCATCGGGTGTCTAGAGTGAAAGAAAATACTGTTATCTAAAGCTGGCTCACGTCTGTGTTCTCATAGGAGTGGTCAAGTCTTAAACAGCTACGCCATCACATAGTCGCGACTTTGCCTCACCTCCACCATAACGGTCGATATTTTAATTTCTTAACCCTATCTGTTTCTCAATTCTCGCCTCAACGAGTTCACCGCCTGCCTGACGCGCCGTTGACGGTCTGAAATCACGATGGCTTACTCTGCTCGAAGACCGCTGCCCCAGCTCCCCATCGGAACGCAAGGCGTTTACGACTATGCCGGGAGTCCGAATAGCAATACTGGTATTAGGACACCAATCTCGTCAGCTGATATGTACTCGCCATCATCGCCTTATTACGCCTCGCCATTTCCGTACTTCGCTTTCTCGTCCAGTCGACCGATCAATGGTCCGGATAGCAATGATGCGCCCGTAACGAGGTCGATACTAGCCGGTGGCACTCTCCTACACAAGGGATTCTATGACCTACTTGCACTCGCGACTCCATCGCGATTATTCAACGGTGGTACCGCTGTGGGTGCAGGAAATGGTGACAACGGAAGCGGATTAACTGCTGGACCAAGATATGAACAGATCTCCCCTGGAAGTCCGCCGAAGGTTGTGCCTTCAGCCGCACTTGCAGCAAAGAATGTACCAGTCAGTACCACAACCCAAGTGAAGAAGAGAAAAATCAACAAGGGCATGGTATCAAGTCCTACAAACTTCATGTAAGTGGTCCTCCCCAGTAGAGATAAACCGAATAATCGGTGAGAGCGATCGGCGCGTTGACATTTGTTTTCGATATGTAGGCATTTAGTCCATGCGTCCGACTATGACCAAGGGGAAGCTTTACTCTCTCGATGGGGCCCAGACCGTGTTGGCAAACTTGGCGGTGAGGGCTTTCTAATACTTAATATGCTCTCCCACCAACCTAAGTACCTCCAGATCCTCGATGGGCGGCCCCAATCAAGTCTCAAGTTCGCTCGAACGTTCAAGCGCGTGCGGTGGCTCAGGTTGTAGGAGCACTCAAGCAACCAGGTTCAGAGGCCAGCTACGAGCCGACAATTACTCCAACGCCATTAAGAGTTGTCAATGGAATGCCGTCTGTCATCAGTACTGTCGCTGCCGGAACGCTTCGCTCACTGTCACCACTGTCTTCGCCCGCCATCGAAGGAACGCCCGCATCGCCTATCATTCAACAAGGGAGTCCAACAACTACGCAGGAGAGTCCGAATATCGTCCAAGAGGGTCCAACGATCCAGCACCCTTATGCTACTGCAGGGGTCGGAGTCTCGACAGCCCCTTCAGCTTGGCATACTGGTCCAGTGCTCCCGCAACCACTGAGCTCACACCCAGAGGAGACTGGGGATGATGATGTGGATGATGCCAATCAATCCCTTGATCCCTGGGCTCGTCGACGCGCTGAGGCAACGCAGCCGAGCGGGACCGCCAAACCACGAATGATCACACCTTCCCTGCCGACACTGGAGAAAGCGGTGTCGGCGAGGATCTATTTCGAGAACCTGTATTTCCCTTTGATGAGGAAGCAACCTTCTCGAGAGCAGCGACGATTGGCGATGGAGAAGGAAATGGAAATGCTAGGGATGAGTGAGGCTCACAAGGAGAACTTGAGAGAACGGTGGAGGAAGAATGAGACGGAATATCTGAGGGAACGGAGGAGAAAGGTAGATGTTACTGCTTTCATCAAGCTTAAGACGATCGGGCACGGTGAGGTCTGTTCTTCCTGAGCTATACGTATGTTTACGTCTCTGCAGGTGCGTTTGGTGTTGTCAGTCTCGTCAGGGAGAGTAGCACTGGACAGTTATATGCCATGAAGCAGGTTGGCTCTCCAGAATGTGGTTTTCCCGAACGTGTCTGTTAATCTCTCTGAATAGCTTCGCAAGACGGATATGCTGCGCAAAGGACAGGAGGGTCACGTCCGTGCGGAGAGAGACGTTCTTATGGGCGCTGCTCTTGTCGCCAATCCAAGCGGGGCTGAATGGATCGTTCGTCTCTTCTACAGTTTCCAGGACCGTGATCATCTCTATCTTGTGAGTCTCTTGATACGCTTCCAACAATGGGTCTCCTTGTGACAACGGCTGATATCTATCTTTGTTCAGGTTTTAGAATTTATGGGTGGTGGCGACTTATTAAATTTGCTCATTGAGAAGGATATCTTCGAGGAACCCTTTGCCCGATTCTACATTGCCGAAGTAGCTCCCTCGTTTCGTCATCTCCTAGCACTAGCTGATGCACCCCTAGATGATACTAGCTATCGAACAATGTCACAAGCAAGGCTTTATACACCGTGATATAAAGCCGGATGTAAGGGGCTTGACTCCAAGCAGGGAACACTACGACTGAATCTTGCTAGAATTTCCTCTTTGACCCTAATGGTCATATTAAACTAAGTGACTTTGGACTAGCGTAAGTGAAAATGTCCTGTCCATGTTCATAGTCTTATTCGCCAATTTAGCACGGATCTTCATTGGGCGCATGACACTTCCTGTAGGTTTCGTGATAACTGACCGCGTCCAAGCTCTCACCTTATTCATTGATAGACTACGAACAGCAACGTCGCGATTTGCTTCGCAAGCATGGGATAGATCTAGAGGATGGTAATGGAGATGCTACCAAAACCAAACGACTGGATAGACGTGAGGTAGAGAGAATTATGGGAGAGGGTCCTGGTGGAGTGTTTACATGGCGGGAGAAGAATCGGAAAAAGGTGAGGACTCTGTGCTACCTGAGAGCCCGAATCCTTGTTGACACTTCTGCACATGTTAGCTCGCCTACTCTGTGTTAGTATTCTGTCTATATCTATCCACTTTGTCTGACAAATATCACCAGCTGTGGCACCAATTCGTATAGTGAGTCCTGTAAATGCGTTTGAAGGGCTGTGATTGACAACCATAACAGTGTCTCCGGAAGTTATCAGGGGTGAGTTTTGTTCGTCGGTCAATGGAAAATGATTCTCATCTCGAGAAGGTCAGGGTTACTCTTTCTCTTGCGACTGGTGGAGTTTAGGGGTCATACTCTTCGAATGCCTCTACGGCTACCCTCCTTTCCTTAGCAACTCGGTATGGCAATCAGACATCTCTATGTCTGTTACTAATTTTCGTTCTTAGCGACATGTCACTCGGCAAAAGATTCTCAACTGGAAGCAGTCGCTCAAGTTTCCCTCAAAACCAAAGATATCACATGAAGGCGTCGACCTCATACAACAGCTGCTATGTGAACCAGAGGATCGTCTTGGGTCGCAGAAGACTGTCTCAGTTCATCGACCGAATTCTCTCATCCTATCCAAACGTCAGAGCGGATACTATCCAAGTGGTATGAGCATAGATGGTGCAGAGTTAATCAAGGTATTCGTGATGCATAGCCCCGGGGCGAAGTTCATTCATCATCGTCTGTAGGCGCACCCATGGTTCCGGGGCATAGACTGGGAAAATATTCACAGGATGGAGGCCCCTTTCAAACCCGATATGCAAAGTCCCACAGACACAAAGCATTTCGATCAGGATATCCCTGCTGAGGTACGGCGCTTTTGTACTCTCTTCCCACCATCGTGGTAACCAACTGTCATCAGCCGCTTGCTCCAGCGAATGGTGCTGCACCAGACGCCACAAAAGACCCAATGCTCAAGGATAAGGTCTATGGGCACGAGATTCTGGAAGTACGCAAGGCCCTGGCTTTCGCCGGCTTCACACATAAGAGTCCACGCCCAATCACATATGCGCGCGTGGACAAGTTATGGGAAAATGAAGCAATAAAGCACCCGGCCGAACCAAGGGGACAAGGGACAGTACGCGAGAACGGTGGTACTGTCCGAGGCAGAGCGATTTCTTTCTGAACGACACTCACAGACTTGTCTTGATTGATTTATTCTTCGGATTTCGGCTGCATTTACGACTTACGACCTTTCTGTATGGATTCCATACATCTGTAGTGCTTTCAACCCGTGTATATTCGATGATATGCTAACGACGTCAAGGAACTTTCTCTCGTGAGAGTTGTGCGTGATGACTTTGAATGCTACAGAGTAGAGAGTGTGTGCAAGATTCGGTATCCTTTTAGTGATCATGGTCATGGTGAGTATCGGCTGTCGCCAAACACTGTTCGATGACCTCTAGCAGATTTGGGTTTTCCAATGCAGCCGCTACGCGTTCTTTGTCGTTGAGTTGCTTGTTCACTTCACATTAGTAAATGGGAATTAGGCGTCAGGACTATGGGCTAAAGGGGTAAAACTATCCTACCTGCATTCTCGCTTTGGTGTGTCCCCTTCTTGATCGTAATATCGACTTTGAAGCGGTTGGGCAAACTCCGTAGTAGCCGTACTCGAATACATAACCCTAGCACGATTGATGATAAATCTTCAGACCAACCTCAGCGAAATAAAAGATAGCTTACCAATGATGGTGGCCATGCCACAATGAGGAACGGTAGGCGTAAATTCGACCTCTACTAGGTTTTCATTGATCCTTATTTGCTTCTGAGATACTACCATGAGATTCTCGAGTGTATGTGGATGTTCAGGATCGTTGATGGACCGAATCAAATCTGATTGTGGCGGTCATTACACATCAAGGCAGTGAATCTCAAGATAAAACTAGTAGAATAATACTCACCGAATATCTCCTCTTCATCTATAGGCTCGTCTTTGCCTTCATCCTCTCTGTCATTGTCCGTCTCGAGAGAGAACCATGATTCCACAATCGCCTTTTGCTTTTCAACCAGATTTTGTCTCAACTTTTTCTTCGTAGAGACTTCTTGAACGATTGGATTCGCATTCCAAGTCGTGCCAGTATCCATTGTGGGGAATGGTAGGGTTGAAGCCGCTCTTCGCCAATTTCCGTATAAGGTCACCAACGTCTCAAAGCTCAGAGTTGGTTAACGGTAAAGCAGAGCTCGCGTCTGCATCAAGAATTATTCAAGATTGGACACATACATGGCATGTATGCAAGACGACACGGAGACAGCATAGTGTGCAACAAGATCAAGCAATGTCCATAAGCACTACAGCACGAACGAGTGGCGGAATGAAAGAACGGCGGTGATGAAAAGAAGGAAGGGATGCATGTCAATGAGCGATTCCACGCAATCATTGAGCATCAGCTTGAACGCGTCCACGATATCCTCCTATATGATGAATTAGCCAAAAATTATCCAGGCAGAATGTTCGTTGGACACTTACCTCTGCCCTCTCCTCTGGCCTCACCACGGCCACGCTCACCACGTTCACCACGACCCCGCCATTCACCTCGCCATTCACCTCTTGAGCGTCCACGGTAATCGCCACGCCCACGATCATCTCCACCACGATAACCACCACGTCCTCCCCGGAACCCTTCGCCACCGGGTCCAGATCGTCCTCGGTAGCCCCCACGTCCACGTCCACGGTCGCCACGCCATTCACCACCCCCATAACCTCCACGCCTATTTGGTATCGTGGTGAAGCCATCAGATTCATCTTCCCTTGCTTCCTTTGAATCTCCGCCCTCAGCTAAGGAAGCCCATCCTGCGTTGTCAGATGGCAAATCACCTGTCGGGGCATCGGCGGTTGGGGTGGCTTGGCCAGACGCACCAAAGTGTTCCTGGAGCCCTGATATTGGGGGAAGGTCGCCGGTATCCTCAGCCGCCCAGTCGATAGCACCCTCTGCAGTGGTTTGCTTTATCCCAATTGGTGGTTCAGCCGCAGGAGCAGTGGCAGCATCTGAGTGCTCCACCCACTCTGCACCCTCATCAAATGGTGTCGACGGTTCTAATTCACTCTCCTGCATGAAATGGTACGATCCACTCATGGTTGCCGTAGGGGGAATACCCCCTATGGCGCTGGCTTCTGGTGTCAATTCTCGTGTATATTCCGGTTCTGGTTGCTCTTCTGCAACGGGTGTGGCTGTTCGTGGTGGAGGGTTGAGATGAGCGTTGAGAATGCCGATGAGCTTTGAATCTAAAGAACCATAAGTAAAGAAGTCGGAGGCAGAAAAGAAGAGCCTTTACAATTTCCTTGTCCAGCAATGAACAGTCCTACCGTTGTTTCGAGTTTGCTTTTATCCCTTTCTTGTAGCGCAGCTTCAAGTTCAGCGATAATAGCCCCGTCCCCTTCCGTCGATCTCGAAAGTTGCGGGAGTTCTCTGATCAACGTCACAAGGTCTACGGTACGCGATATAGCAGTTGAGCGAGCTTCGGAGACAGCATCGGCGATTCGTTGTTTGACAATAGCCTCGATTTCAGCAAGTCGGCGAGATTCGTTCGCAGCCTCTTCGGCTTCATGGGCCTGTAATTAAACATGGTTGAGAGGCAACTCCTAGGATACATGCCATGTACACACCTCGATTGCCTCACGGACAGCCTCGACCTCTTTCGAGCTAGCTTCTAGCGCCGGGAGAGTTGCCAAGGTTTTCTTTTGATCCTCATTCAGTGTATCAGTAGGCTTTGATGAATATTCCTTAATCCGTTGCTATAGGGAAACGGTTCGTTAGCATAGTTTACGATACCAACGTAGGAAAAACTGAGAGTGTCTATCTGCACAATTCCCGCGAACGACACGCATTATAGCCGAGACAAAAATGATACACGATTCGGATCTCTTGTCGAAATATACTTACAATCTTCTTGTGCAATGTCCTGTGCCGCTTGTTGACGAGCTCAACGACCGCGCTGTTGCGCTTAGCAGAAGCTGGAATGATCGAGGTCGCCGAAATCAGGTCAGCAGCAGTTTCACTGGCAATGGCAGCGTTTGCAATGTCCTCAGGCTTGGTCACGAGTGACAAGGGTAGGCCTTTTGTTGCGGGTACAGTGTCCACGAGCGCCGAATCAAGAGCAGAGTTGAGTCCATTCGTAATTGGAGAATCAAATTCGTTTTCTTCAGCTTTGCCTTGGCCGTGTGCGGCCCTGCGTTTCTTCTTCTGGGATTTGGAGAGCGCCGCTGGTGGGGGAGCGCCTGGAACGATTCGTAGAGCTGGAGCAGCAGTTTCGGACATGGTTGATATTGATCTTGTTGCAAGATGCAGGTTTGTTTTGTTCTCTTTCACTTTTTGGTCGTGCGTAGTCACGGTCAAGGGCAAAGTTTTGGTTTGCGCCCTCCCTTCTCGAAGTTTTCGTCAATCGTGACAGGCTCAACATTTCCAGTCAGACTCAAAATCAACGAGATACAGCAGACGTATTTTACAACTTCGCTTTCCTTCCAGGACCCGTGATGTTCATCGCTTTCGCCTTTTCGCGCAGCATTCTCCGCTACAAGAATAATCAGTAAGAGAATGGGGTATAGGAAGGTGTCACCTGACCAAAATCTTTCCACTGGGGTTCTTGGGGACTGCATCCACAAAGTATACTCCACCATCCAAGTGCTTGTATCTCGTTTTGTTATCTGCCACCCACTACATTCGACGTTCATCAAGAACTCCTAACACCGCAGTGAGACAGGCTTACCTTAGCGATATCTTTTTTCAGCTTGTCGCCATACTTTGGATCGTTTTTGACTTTTTGAGCGATATTGGATTGAAGCTATGTAATCCTGGTAAGTAATCCTGCAGCCTCCGACCATGTTCACCAATCCTACCTGAATGAAGGCGGCGGGCACTTCTCCAGAATACTCATCCGGTACACCTACGACGCCAGCATCCGCAACTACCGGATGGTCGAGAAGATGACCTTCCAACTCGGCAGGAGCCACCTGGAATCCGCGTACTTTCAAGATCTCCTTCAGTCGATCCACAATGAATATATCACCGTTCTTCTTGATGACTACCTCGTCGCCAGTGCGTACCCAGCCATCAACAAACGTCTCACGGTTTGCCTCTGGGTTATTGAAATAAGAATTATACATGCTATGACCACATCAGCTGAGTAGGTACGAGTGAGCTAGCGACTCACGTCTGTGGACCTTTGACATGCAGTTCGCCCGGCTCGTCGAATCCCACCGGTCGCCCATCGGATCCAATTACTCGGGCAATCGTTCCAGAAATGAGACGTCCCGCACTCCCGTCGATATGGTGGTGTATCTGTAGTGGTTGCATGCAGGCTATAGTCGAGGTTTCGGTCATCCCATAGCCTGTAGAGGACGACGACGTTAGGCACACCACTAGCAAGCTGCGAGCATATCTACCTTGCCCGACGGCGGCTTCAGGTGGCAAAACTTTCACAAACTGTCTCGCTACCTCCGGTGACAAAGGAGCGGCTCCGACCATCACATATCGAACGCTTGCCAAATCACGCTTCTTCAAACCTTGATACTTGCTCAGCAAGACCACGACTGGAGGGACGATCCACCTCGACTCTTCCATCAGAGAAAGATGGCACCATGATTACTATACATCACTTACAAGTGGGTGATGGAGTATTTCCTGATGCTGTTGATCGCATCTTGAAGCGCAAACCGGGGAAAGACCACAATTGTATGCTACACGAACCAAAGTCAATAGATGAACAGGATGATACATTAGATATGCTTACTCCTGAAAAAATCGTGCAATGGAGAACAACCACAATGGAGTAAATGTGGTACATCGGCAGCATGCCCAAGGTGACATCTCCAGGACGGAACCGCTGCTTTTCGAACGGTATAGATTTGTCCATTATCTTATTGAAACTTGCAAATTGGACCACGTTCGAAATAACAGAGTAGTGAGGGATGGCGACCGCCTGACAAAATGATAGTCAATACCCTAACAGTAATTCCGTTACAATTCAGTGGTACACACACCTTTGGTTTCCCAGTAGTCCCACTGGAGAAACATAGATATGCAATCATTTTTGTTCCCTCGCCCTCTGATAACCTCTTCTCGACGAAAGCTGGTGGAATATTCAACCCTTCTTGAATCAACTGTCCCACATGAGGGTACCGGGAGCTCCATTTGCTCGCAGCTGGTCCTCTCACATCGAAAACGATAATCCGATCTTTGGAAATCCCAGCCTTCTTCGCGGCCTCTTCAGCAATAGCTAAAGAAGCGGCGCATGTGATCAGGAGTGAGGCACGTGAAGCCTGAATTTGGTAGACTAGGGAGATATTCGTAATATTAGAACATGACAAACAAATTCGAGAGTGATCACTCACCAAGTTCATCGGCGGTGTAGGAGGGATTGGCTGGCCTATGATAGATTGAAAAGGAAGCATACCGTATCAGTAATGCAAACTAAGAGCGAAGACGACAACAGACGTTACAGCAGCTCCCAGGCGATGAATGGCCCACATCGTGATAGGATAATCAACATCATTGGGAGTAAACGTGCAGACAATATCGCCCTCGCCCACTTTGAACCTCGCAGCGAGCGCATTGGCAAGTCCGTACACCCGTGTTCTCGTCTCTTCGAAATTGACCTGAAGACCCGTCGGATCGTCGATGAACCAAGGATTGTTGGTGAAACGAACGGGTCGAAGAGGGTGCGAGACATCGAGCATAAACTGGGGCAACGTCAGGTTCGTTGGCGGTGCGTGTTCCAGCAGCGGAGCCTCAAACGTCGTGGCCATTCTGGTTATCTCTGCTGTCGTTGACGGAGAGGAAGGAGTCCAACCTTGCATCAGCTAATAGCCAAGCAAGGTTGAGCACGATACTTCGATCATTCAGTTGCCCCGGAACGGGACCACGAAGATCCGAAGTGGGTCACGAACCACCTCCTGTGCTTTTAGGCAAAAACTAGGATTGTAAGAAAACTGGGGATTGTACATTCACACTTGCGAGCTTGTTATCGTATACAGAGACTATGAGTTTAGAAAGCTACCTGGGAGACAAGGCCGTCCGTCTCCCTCGCCCAGCAACGGTGCTGGGAAACGTAGAACGCAAAGTTGGACATAAAACCAGTATCTCCATCTTGGATGGAAATATCCGATTTGGCCGACTCGAGAGAATACTCGCGAGCCGTTACAACGCCATAAGAGCGGACGACTGCATCACCGGATGCGTCTTCCGCAAACTTCAGATTCGTCAATGGTAAAGCCGCTTTGACGAGGTCAACCCCTGTGCATCAACAAGTCAGTCGCCAACTCTCCAAAGAAAAAGGATTCGACAGTTGACTGACCTTCACCAAAAGCGCCAATCGTTTTGCAATGTCCGAAAGCCTCGCGGATCCAATGGATCACTCGACCATTCTTTGCGAGCGCTTGGATATGCGCTCCACCAGGAATGAGTATTGCGTCATACCCCGTCGACCTATCGCCTTGGAAATGCAAATCGGGCTGGATGTCCTTCCCGGCGGACGATTTGACGCGACTTCGACGAGTTCCAATGGTCACGGGAACGGCAGAGTGAGTTAGGAGAGCAGCCTTCATGGCCTCGTATCCAACCGCGTCAACACCGTCACCAATCAGAATAGCGACTTTTCGCGACCTATGATTTTGCGTCAAATCAGGGACGAAAGCCAAGATGGCAGAAACGCGTACTTGATTGTAGGCTTTGAAGGCTTGAAGGCGTCTTGGGTCAAGAAAGCACTCTTCTTGCCATGGTTCGGCTTCGCCGCGGTAGAAGGCAGGGTACCACCAACATTCGTCGCAATTTGCTGCGCCATGTCCGTGTCAATGTTGGAGAGCTTTTCAAGCATTTTGTCGATGATATCCATCTCCTCAAACTTGTTGAGCTCAAACGAAAGGGCGTCTATGATATGCTGTTTTTCATGTGGGGCGAGCGAATTGTAGAACAGCTGAGGTTGATTAAAGTGCTCCTGGAATTTAGCAGAGCGAATGCGTTGCTTGACTCCATACATCTTTTGTGGGAATCTACAAAGACTTAGGATAAGGCCATTGAAGAGAATGTACGACCACTCACTCTGTTATGAAACCTTGAGACTTGAATGTTTCTCCCTGCGGAGCAGCTGTTCCGAATCGATTGGGCCAATAATTGGGACCCTTGGAGATCTTGTGGCGCATCGCACCGTCACGATGGAAGTTCATAACAGGGCAAACTATCGAGCGTAATTAGCGTGCAGACTTCTCGTCTAATTTTGGACCGGTCCATACCTGGGCGATTAATGGGGAGCTCTTGCCTATCGTTTACGTTTCTTTGAGCAAACAAAAAGCAGATCAGATCGAAATCACTGACCAGTTTGGACCCAACCTCGTGATTTGAGTGTCAAAGTAGGAGAAGTTGCGACCTTGGAGAAGCGGGTCGTCCGAGAATCCAACACCTGGTACGACATGGGCAGTACAAAATGCAACCTGTTCTGTCTCCGTGAAGTATTCATCCACCACTCGGTTAAGGACAAGCTCTCCTATAGGGATCTTTGGGACCATTTCTTCAGGCCATATCTTCGTCGCATCAAGAATGCTATCGAGGAGTGAGATCGTATCATCGAGGGATCACAGGACGCGTACTCGAATTCGAAATCATGTTCGTTCGCCTCGGGAATAACCTGAATAGCAAAAGTCCACCTTGGATAAGCACCGCTCTTGATGGCGGCCTCGAGATCTTTGCGATGAAAATCGGGGTCTTGTCCCGAGATCTTCAACGCTACGACAAACGGTCAGCCGTCCATTCGAGGTGGGTCGCGGGAGAGATTCACCTTCATCCCACGTCAGACTGTCAACTCCTAGTTCCGGATCAAAGTGGAATTTGACAAAGAAGCGATTTCCGGACTTGTTGATCAATGTATAGGTGTTAACGCCAAACTTTGGAGATGTCAATATGCAGTATGTCAACCGGGTCATGAACAAGGACGCACTCCTTGCATTGTGCGATAGGACTTCGGGATAGCCCGATCAGACATGACCCACATAAGCATGTGAGTAGTCTCGGGTTGCAGGGAAATAAAGTCGTAGAAGGATGGGTGTGCCGATGCACCCGTTGGAACCTCGTTGTCCGGCTCTGCGACGAATGCAATCAGAAAAAGCAACAGTCTACATCCACGCCCACATACCTGGTTTTACGGAATGGATAATATCAGGGAACTAAACAAAGGCGATTTGAGTCGGGATGAAAGACGTCATTATCAAGAGCTTACTTTGATTGCGTCTTGAATGAAGAAGACTGGGATGTTATTACCAACGATATCCCAGTTGCCCTCATCCGTGTAAAACTTGACGGCGAAGCCACGAACATCTCGTACGGTATCGGCCGATCCACGGGAGCCTTGGACAGTGCTGAATCGGATGAAGATTGGGGTCTCTCGGGAGGTGTCGTTGAGGACGCCAGCGTGGCTGAACTCGGGAATGGGTTTGTGAAGCTTGAAGTAACCATGAGCACCGGCCCCTCTAGCGTGTACTACGCGTTCGGGTATACGCTCGTGATCGAAGCGCATAATCTTCTCGCGGGCGATTTGATCTTCTAGCAAGGACGGACCAGGGCCCGTCTGTCCATCGGTTGCCTTGAGCCTGTTGTAGTAAAGCGATGAAGACGAGTCAGTTCATTGGGCCCGTAAGGAGGTCACGTGAAATAGAGGGGAGTAGAGGGAAGAAACACTTGCCAATTGTCCGTGTCAAGGATAGCCGTCCCATGGTCCGTGGTCATTCCTGCAGACATCTTTGTCATGTCGAACGTATCCTTGCGAAGGTCATGGACCTTCTTTGAGTCCGTGATAGCAGACTTGATGTCTTGAATTGCTTGTGCCATTGTAATCTTCTTTGTGCGCTTTTGAGGAAGAAAACGGGGGAAAGAAAATTGTGTTTGGAGACGTAAGAGAGGGAGATCCCTTCTTATATCTCGAGTCGAGAATCGTCGTGGCGCTCGGTGACCTCTGAAACATCGTCATAGCACGTGACGCAATGGAAGAACCAATCCCCGGCTCCTTATTCGTTGTTGGTTAATACTTTAACTCTGCATTTGGCATCGCGTCCACCCTATGAGCTCTGAGATCGGACTCATGATGCACTCGCGAAGCCCCGCTAGCTTCGCTGATGAGTAATACGGACGAACCGTTTAACCAAAGTGAACTATAACCTGACTGAACTGGTGAAAAGTTCGATCGTGATGGCCTTTTCGCTCAGATCCAATGGGCTAAAGGCCCAGCCGAACGATACATCATAGGTCAAGATCCACGGGTGCCTCGGGGTAGAAAATCCGAAGCAACTTGAATGGAACCATAAATGGGAAGCTGAGCTCGTCTTC